>JAJJID010000773.1:0-10997 GCA_022204955.1 Macrophomina pseudophaseolina
TACGTCCGCGAAGCAGGCCGTCGTGTTCAGCCGCCCGCGCACGGCGCCCTGGAGCGCGCCGATCATGTTCGCGACGGCTTCCGTGTCGCACGCGGGCAGGCGGTCGTTGCTGCAGAGGCTGCCCGCGAGCGGCACGGCATCGAGCAGTGGCGCGGCGTGGGCGGCCAGCAAGGGGCAGTGGCGCGAGCGCAGCAGGCTGGGCGAGAGGTCGCACTCGCCGCGCATGAAGCGCTTGTAGCCGTCGCTGGGATCGAGCGTGATGTGCACGTTGAAGTCGGTGGTGCTGGGGAGGTGGATGGATGCGGTGACGTAGTCGGTCGCCAGCGCGACGCCGACGCCAGGCACCAGTCGGCGGTGCTGGGCCGGTTCGTGCGCGGTGGCGCGGGTGCACAGCGCCAGGAGTGAAAGAAAAACGATAGCCTGGGTTGAAGGCATGGGTGGAGATTTTCGGTGAGTAGATATGGTGTTGCTCCAACGATGAAGCATATGCAAACAAAGTGAGAGAGGTTCAAGAAAGAAGAAGATGCGGCGACGGCGGGCTGTGGCTGTCGTCATCCATCCCTCCTCTGCGCTGCGCCTCTGGCCCCCTCCTCCACTGACAACACAACACATATGCCAAGATTGTTGGACATCCGAGCCAGAATCTGGCCGCAGGGCTTATCAATGCATCATTCTCAACCACCAACCTTCTTCCTTCACACAACGCTCAACTGCCTACATCGAAAGCCCTCCGCGAAGACCCATCAATGCCGTTGGCGCAACGCAGCTTGAAAAATATTCGGTTTGGTCTGGACTTATCATTATTGATCCTCCTCGGTCAGGAAGCGTAGATGGAGAGTTTTCGAGGATGGAAATTGCAGTGATGACCAGAAGCCAGCTCTGGGGACAGCTGCATGGGACGCCTTGACACTCGCGCAGTACACTGCCGATGGGAAGCCGAAAAGTGCTTGTTAGATTGCTGGCTGGAAGACTCATCCTGCTCCGGACTATTCTATCGACCAGCAACGCTTCCTTGGTTGGTTGCTCTTCAACTTCCTGCGCATTTGAACCATGAATGGTTCGGTCAAAATATGAACAGTTCGCTGAGTATGACGTGTGGACAATTTGAATCGTTTCAAAGATTTCAGGAAGGGCAATAACTTTGATATCGTCACCAGCCGTAAAGACACAAGAGACTGGCGCCGCATAACGGTCGATGGAAAAAGGGCGTGGGCGGGGTTTGCTTCGACGTACCACTGATGGACCGGGTATTCGGAGACGCCCGGGCTGACGGATGAGTCAAAGATGCGGGAGAATGGATATTTTAAGGGTACGAATCGAGCGAACTTCGTGATTAACCGGGCAGGAAGATGCCGGCCGAGGCTGCTTTGAGTTGTGGCTTTCTCTTTGGACCCCCGCTGGCAGGAAGATGCGTATGGCACTTGTCAGCTTGATATTTTCCTATCTAAAGCCTGGCGTGTTCAGCATTGCAATGAATCATGGGCATTTGTCTGCGTATGGACTATGACCTCGCTTGGCGACGGAGAAGCACAGTAATTCTACCAGTAGCTTCATGGCACGGTGCTCGTGATCGGAGTGCAAGATGTCTGATTAGCATCCTCAATCATTTCCAATCCTTGACAAGGAGCACCAAACAAAGAAATGTATTTCAAGTCGAAACTGAGACCTTTTAACGAGCGTGTGGTAGATGCGGTACCAAGCATCCCCGAAACGGAGCAAACAAGACAAATAAAAAGCTAAAAACGAGTGGGCGCCCCTGCCGCTGAGCCAGTGCCCCCTCTCCGGCCACCTAAGATGAAAGGTAGATGTCTCCCCCTGCTCGTGACTTCACTGATTCCGCGCCTTCAACTGAAGCTCTGAGCCCGAGGGCACTGCTGGTTGGCACAAGAAACTCCGGCCGGGTCGCTAATGAAGCAGCCACTGGTCTCGAGGCCAGCCGGACAGTTAACTCTGCGGACGAAAGTCCAGTTGGCGCAGCCTCCGCAGCGGCGGTCAATGGTTATGCTACATCCGGAGGCGCCCTGGGAAGTGACCGGAATGGTGATCTGGCCTCCGTTGTCGTACGCAACGGATTGGCCAAACTGCTGCGTCTGTCCGTTGAGTACGTAGAAGCTGAGGCGTGAATGTCTGATTAGTTCGTAGCCTCTCGTATTTTTGGGGGGGAGGTACCCTCGGAAGCAGCAGGTAGACGAGGTCGCGCACTGGCGGGCCTCGAGCTGGTTCTCCTGGACGCCGTTAGGAAGGGCAACTTCATCGACCATGGGGCTACCGAGCCCGGCGGTCGCGAGGAAGGAAGTGATGAAGAAAGCAGTGAAAAGCATTGTTGCGGTGTTTTTGAATGTATGTGGCAAGTGATTGTTGACTGTTGAAGAAGTGTGCTGCTTAGCTGCTTCGCGGAACCAGGACTTTCCTGAGCCCTTTTATATTCCGCCAACTGTTTCGCCTCATGACAATTCTCGGTAACTTCATAGGCCCATCCCAGTACATTATTCTTAAATGTCAGACAGAAGACATGGTGTTCAGACCCATGTGGACGGATGGTATGGCAGGGGAACCAAGCTTGCTCATTCACCGTGGAGACTTTGTCGACTTGTCCTAGCATCGTGACGCATCACTGATTGATCACCCTGTACATCCAAGGCGTTGTATCTTAATCCGGAAGCACTTCATCAAACGGACCTCGCTTCTCCTAGTTTCCACTCAGCCACTTAAAAGAACAATTTTCTAATATCTTTACGCTGAACCTCGTGGCGATTTTCAGATGAAGCAGCGTAAGATCAAATTTCAGCAACTTCGGCATGCCACTTCTGTACCACAGAAACATTCCACATTCTCTCGCCTGTATGTAGCCGTACAGAGGGTTTGAGGCCAGCTCGATACAGAGTTGAATCTGATTGTGAGCATGCGCGGAGCCGCCAAGCAAATACGAGCTAGACTGAATCAGCGCGGGACGAAGGCCTGGATCCGGCTCCGGCTCTTAGCATTACCCCATTTGCTTGAATGAGCAGTAACAACGTATGGTAACATCATGTATTCTTTATATCGAGCCTTGATCCTTGAGTAGCGGTGTAACGCTAGAGAAGTTAAATTTTAAGCCTTTGGCGGCCAGAAATGAGGTACAAGATGTCATATCTTGTTCCATGGTACATACGTCGTTTACGTGGCTCTGGAATTTGTGATAATGCATGGCCCACGGCTGGGTGAGTCAGTTGGAAAGCCACAGTCCACTTGGATATTACCACAGCTTTACATTATGAAAAGGACGTCAATGGCTCATAAGGAGGCTCTCCAGTCGGTTACGTCTCTTTAGAGAGCATTCGTAATAGCTGGATCTAAGACTGGCCTTTCATCACAGCATTGTGCAAACTTGATGAGAGACTGTACTCTGGACCGGCAAGGGCTAGCTGGACCAGAATAATATTCTGAATGGGGCCGGCTGAACAACTCGAAGAGTTCGATATAGTTTTTCTTTTTATAAACGTGTTCGCATGACACCTCCACGAGTCCAATAACTAAGCTACTCAGTTATAGACAGTATCTGGCAAACGTTGGATATTATTATGATATTGAAATAGGTAGCGACCTCTGCTACACGCGGCGTGGCCTGCGCTCCACCCTATCTAATAAGATAGTGGTGGGTTTTTGTGATGATTTGGTGGGGTTTGAACTGAACCTGGGAGCAAGCCAATCGAGATGAGCTTGAATGATGTTCAATTGCTGATGTTCTTGGCTAGCTAGCTACTTGCTTTGTGTTGTCATTGACTGGTATATTATCTATCACGCCAATATGAATCCTCAATTGGGTTCATTCCAGTACTTCTTTTGCCCTCAAAGGAGGCCTGCGTTGGCGTGGCGCAGTGGGTACGGTCAACTCCGTTACATGTGTTATCGGTGTGACTGCCTGCCCGATTGGTGTTGGGGGGTTGTCACATGGCATTATCAACAGTGCAATTGATGAGTGGCATGAGGAGAGCGAGAAGGGCACTGGGAGGACCTTTTGATGCCGCCGTCTTCCGTAACTAGGATAAAGGTGATTGTACAGACACGTCATACTCCAACAGATATATTTGTGGCTAAAAGAATTTAGAGTTCGTTAGTTGAAATTATGGTACGAAAGTAGTTCAGATCAATCTATTTGCTCGCTGTCTCCGAGTTAATAAAGCGAGGAGGCATCTTTCGCCGAAAATATATCGTCCCTGGACAATCTTTCCCTCAGTTTCAAGTACACCTTTGGCCTCCCCCGCCGGAGATCTTACACTCGATAAACTAGCGTCAAGCGCAACATATCGTTTAGCGTGAAACCCGGGACTATGGACCTTCGATAACTGCTCAACCCTATGTTCAAGCGTCGCCCTGATGGGTTGCCCACACGACATGGCTGCCGCGCCCACCATCGCTGGCAGTTCCAGTCCGGTCGGACTGCGTCCATCTCGTTCAACCCCCCGATTTTTCTTCTCTTTCCTCCTTCTCTTTCCCTTTCGGACGACGAGGAGAAGAAATCAATAGCCAAACGACCAGTACGAGATATATGAGGCGAGAGGCAAGCGATGGACGGAAACGACGCGACACTAAAGCTTGAAACATGAGATAAGGAAAACTGGTTCGAGAAATACGAGGCGTGAGGCAAGCGGTGGACGGAAGCGACACGGAGGCTACAGTTGCCCGATCCTACTAGAAGTCTTAGCGACCTGGTCAGTGCTCGCCCGACCTTTCGGGCGCACTTGCCCAAGTTGTTGTGGCAGAAGGGTAGAATACTTCCTCGGTAGGTGTAGAAGTCGGGGATTCCGGAAAACGGGCTCTAGCACCGCCGTTATGTGTCGACCCACTGATAGGATTAGAAGCCTTGGCACTGATCCAACCACTAGATTGATCCAATAGCACGACTAATCCAGACTGCATCGTGATCTCTAGGTTACTATAGCTTTCCTACGGTATATAGACGCGCTTATTAGATAGTATTCTAACTATCGTGGTTACCTCATCTTAGCAATCCAAAAACCCTACTAGAAGTAAGAGGCCTTTTATACTAGTGTATACCCCTTAATTACGTGACACCTAGTTACTACTATCTTTGCTTAAGCCTGTACCCCATCTCTTGTCATTTAAGGTAAACCCTTACGACCGATAGTCCTGCTACGTACCTCCGAAGCCTAGTGGAAGAGGCCCGTCGTTATAGGTAGCAAGAGCCGAAGTAGTGTTGGATTGTGTTATGGACCCGACCGGTGGCAGCCGGTAAGGCAGCCAGTCGGTTGCCAAGTTATTTGTATTTGTATGCGTGGCTTCAATCCAGTTACTAGATTGTAGACTGTGCTTTTTTGGAGTATTACAATTTTTGACTTCCTTTTTCGAAGTGGCTGCATTCTCTATTTACGAGAAGACATGATTGCAGAAGCAATCCCGGTATCCACAGGCCCAATGCCTCATGTCCAACAAAGCGCAGAAATACGACAGTCCTATCCTTTCCACCGATAGTCCTTGGACAGAATCTATAGGTGTGGAAAAAAAAAGCCTCGAACACGCCGGAGCAAGTGGCGATCAGCCAGCTGAGCAGAAAATTTTCCAGATCCCCAAGAACTCCATCGCAACTCAACTCCGTGCGCTCGGCAGCACAGTCCCTTCCGTGTACTCCACTTTAAACGGCCCGCTGAACACCTCATCCCACTCCCGCTTCTCCACATCCCCGCCCACCCGCAACGCCGCAACCCTCCACTTGTACACACCCGGTGGCAGCACCCGCCCGTTGTCCACCTCTCCGCCCCAGTACCACCACGTCTCCTCCGCCCTCTCGGACGGGCTCGCTTCGTCAAACCGCCCCACCCGGATTACCGTCTCGAGTGTCTCTGCGTCGACGACCTCGATCGCCTGGCGCAAGGAACCGAAAGTCAGCGTGAACGCGATAGCTGGCCAGGCGCCGGAGGGAGAGGTCGGCGCGGTGGCGTTGGGCGCGTAGGTGAAGGTGAAGGTCGGGATGGAGGAGGTGTCGTTGGTGGTGGAGATGGTGATGTTGGGCAGGCGGACCAGGTCGCCCGACGTCATGTTGTAGGAGGCCAGGTAGGTCGTGTTGGCCCCGGTGTCGAGGACGGGGATGGATTTGAGCGGCGCAGCGATGCCGCCGTAGGGGAGGGTGAGGGAGGCGTCGTTGGTGCTGTTGATGGCGATGTAGCCACTGTGGATGGGGAGGCGGGTCGCATCGAGGGGAGGGAGGGCAGCAATGGAAACGGTGATGGTGCCGCTCTCGCCGGCAGAGAGTGTCAGGGTAGAGGGGGTGATGTTGAGGGAGGCGTATGTGGGCGTTGTGCCGGCTGCGAGGTCGCCGGAGCCTACAGTGGAAGGGATGAGGCTACCGTGCTCGGGGAAGGTGTAGACAGATGCAGCACCGATGTGTGAGAGATCATAGGTTTGTTGGGCATCCCCATTGTTTATGATAGAAAAAGACAGGGCGGCAGGCTGATTGAGGGTATCATTGAACGCCAGGCTGGAGACATTGAAAACTGTCTCGGCGTGGACGGCTTGGTATGCGTTTACCGTACCGCCACCCTGTTGAAACGCAGAAGCGAGGAAGTCGTAGGACTTGGACGTCCCATCGTTGAACATCATTGGGCTTGCGGTGGTAGCCAGTATGCTGCTGATAGTGGCTGGATCCAGAGAAGGGTTCACCTGCTTCATAAGAGCGGCAATGCCTGCCACGTACGGTGTAGTTACGGATGTGCCCGTTAAAATACCAAATCCGCCAATGTAACGTGGGAAAGTGGAAAGCACTTGAGAGCCGGGGCCAGA
Source organism: Macrophomina pseudophaseolina (assembly GCA_022204955.1). NCBI lineage: Eukaryota > Fungi > Ascomycota > Dothideomycetes > Botryosphaeriales > Botryosphaeriaceae > Macrophomina > Macrophomina pseudophaseolina. The sequence goes on from JAJJID010000773.1 coordinate 6,778, forward strand.
AACAACAGGCTTGATCTCCGCCTTATATGTAGGTCCCCAAGAACTGTCTGCGTTCATCCTCCCGCCTGATACGTCGTTCGGTCTCTGCAGCACTTGAGCTTCAAAGGAGCTATTGGATGCAAGGTCGGCAACAACTTCCTTGCCCTCCCTGAGGAGCGAGATCCACTGCCGACCGAGTTCGTACTCAATGATACCGGCTCCACGATAAGGGAAGTTCTCCCAAAACCGGAAGCCTGTGTTAGGGTCATCGTCTTTGTTGTAGAATAAAACGTACTGGGCGCCAGCATCCACTAGGTTCCATATTTGACTGCCAAAATCACATGCGCCGTAGTGAAGCAGCACGAGAGTGCTGTCTGGATCCGGCACACTCGGTGAGGGTGCCTGGCAACCGTCCGCTACGGGATCCTCGGGGTCCAGAGAAGGAGTCCAGACCTTGAGTGGCCCTGTGAACTGCATCGGGCTGTACGGACCGAACACGAACTGCTCCGTCCGACCATCTACCGAATACGTTCCGTTCCAGACGTAGTACTGAGTTTCCATGCTGAACGAATTACCAGCCGCTATCACACCATGCCCAACCGCTGGGGCATTGGCCGAGAAAGCTCCGAGCCTGCCGTTATTGCCAATTGAGGCGACATACACGACACCACTGTCGACAATGCGCTGAGCAACGACCGCCCTCGGATCTGTAAAGAAATGGTTAAGCAAGCATCCACCACCTCGAGGAATCGTCAAACTCACCCTCGTCCCACCCCAGCATCGCCCCATTAGAGACACTGATAATGTCGACTCCTCTATCCGCCATGGCTAAGCTCGCCGCCACCACCGCATCGACCGTGACGGCGTTTTCGCACGATCCCACCCGCGCATACTCGATCGTCGCCTCGGGCGCCACGCCGACTACACCGAAGTCCGTCGGATCTGCGCCGAGAATGCCTGCCATGAAGGTGCCGTGCACGTTGCAGTCGCCCCATACATCGGTGCCGCCGGTGAAGTCCTCCGTGTAGGCGAACTTAAAGCCATCGCCTTGCCCGCCGCCGAGCGCAGGGTGCAGGTAGTCAACGGGCCCGTCGAGGATGGCGATGCGGATTCCCTTGCCTTTAATACCTGCGGCGTGGAGGCGGTCAACCCCTGTCTGGACGTGCAGGGCGTTGGTGGATGCATTTCCGGGTGTGGGCGTTGTGGCGCGGCGGACCGGCGAGTTGGCGGCGCTCTTTGGGCTGCTGACGGAGTTGCCGGTGAAGGTGGTGGGCGCGGACGATTTATGCGTTGTGAGAGGCCAGGCATTTTTGATTTCCGGTAGCTCTTGAACGAGCTGACGAATCCGCTGGAATGACACGGTTGATGAAGCGGCGCCGGAGATGTCGAAGGAGCACCCTTTGAAGAGGGAGTAGTTCAAGTCTAGCCGGTGCTGGATGCTAATATCCTGGATGAAGCCGTCACCTGCAGCAGAGATGCTGTCATATACATGTTGAGGAGTCTGCGCGAACTTTGGTCAAATTCTCCCTTCGGTCTTTGGGTCGACAGGAGGAAATACCGCAGAGACTTCATCTTGGAATTCAACAATGACGCTGTGCGCGAACCGGGTACTGGAATTCTGTACATCTGCGACGCACAGTCGACTGCTAAGCAATAAGGTGTTGAAAAAGGATAGTTTTATAGAGAACGCCAACATGATTGGCCGTTGAAGTCGTGCTGTGGTTTCCGAAAGCAAGGATCGGTTTCGGTATCTCTTACTCTCTGTGCGTCGCCGAACTTCGATAAATAAAGTAAGTTTGGACTTTGAACAATCTCCTCAGCGGATGCCAGCGGAAACCTTTGCGGGTTTTGTCCAGGGCGCTTTATTACCTATGATTCGTTCAAGCTCGTATTCAATTCAACAGTAGCGCCACTCACCCTAAGCACCAAAAAAAAAAAATGAGTAACAGTGAATGCAAATGGATGGATCTGGGAACATCAAGAGGCGCTTCAGAGAGAATTATCATCTTTTTAGCATTATTACGTCCAGGAAGCTGAGAGCTCCAGGTATCTCTTTGGAAAAGTTACACGAAATACACGTTCGAGGCTGAGTTAGAGTGCCAAGTAGGCAGCCCAGACGAAGTTAGTCTTAGATTGGTTTGGCGTCTATTTTCGCCCTTCGCTTCGATAAGAATTAAACCCCGCACAGGCCAATATAGGCGCAGTCCGGTGGGTTTGAAATCTGCTCATGTAGCTTACACTGGGATACATAGGTTACTACACGAATTATGTTCCCCACGTACGACCATAGGTCGCAGAATGCAACGGATCCCGTCCGCTCTCCGATATTTAACCTGCGAACCGGCTGATTAGTACTCAAGTGGGTGACCATTGGGGAATCCCAGCTGTTGTACGTTTTTTGCATTCCGTTTTGGTGGGAAGTGGGTCTCTGGGCCCACTGTTGACTCGCCGGATTCTCCCCACCACCATCTTCTGCAGCCACAGGTCACCACAGGAACGCATAAAGGAGCACCGTCATCCTATACCAATGTTAGCTGCTCGCGTACCTGACGTCTCAAATCATATGGCGGATTTAAGCTTGAGAGTTCTAGAGCAGTTTTTGCAAAGTCAACATATGTAAGAGAAATCTACGGTCGCATTGTCAGGCAAGGTCATCTTTCAATGAGAGTGGTCGGGTTCCTTCCGTGTTGTTGCATACCTAGAGATGAATAGCTTTGGGACGAGCATGGTCGCTAATCGTACAAGAGAGGGGCGTTGACGTGGGTGAGAAATTACCTGTTATGGATTGGCTATCCTTAGGCTCAGTATCTCCACGCCTTCGGTTAATGCCATGACACCGAAGGGCACAAGCGAGATGAGGTCTAGTAAGTCTTAAAAATGGGAAATAGAACACGTGATTATCATGTTTGTGATGGCTATAGGATATCTATTACATCTTTGTTCTCATCCTTCCATAATTAGAAATCCTGCATTCACTTATCAGATAAACAATAGAACAATAAAAGATAAGTAATTTGTAGAGGATCAATTCTTTATTATCTAAACAATGCTTTGTTATTAAAGTAGCATAGAAAGTCGTAGGGATTGCACCTTGATCTACAGGAAGCCGAATCTACCAGAGCCACCTTTCCCAACAGCCACAGCTTCCACGTACCTCTAGAACATTAGCGCCTACCGACCTACCTTCACTAACCTTTTCTCACAGAATGCCTTCTCGAATGGAGTATCTCGAGTCGCTACAGCAACAGTAACTGACACCCGATCTTCTTGGTACGGGATGGGAAGACGAAGCAGGCACGGAAATTCAATGCGCGATCTGTATGGAGCTAATGACGTTATCTGACCATGTTGTCTCTGCATGCGGTCACGCCGAGCATACCTTTCACTACCAACGTTTGCTAGACTGGATCTCAGGCACCGACATCTATCATGCGTATATCAGCTCATGCCCAGTATGTCGCAAAGAGCTGTACGATCGATCTTACCCGCCCCGTCGGACGCGAGAAGACCAAGAGCACGAAGAAATGATGCGAGAGTTCGAAGCAAGGAGGCGAGAAATGGAAGCAAGGGCGCGAGAGCGTGAGCAGGAAGAATACGAACGCGAGAACAGCGTCGGCCGATACCATCCGCGCGAAGTGGCCCGACGACGGCGAGAAGAGATACGACAACGCGAGCAACATTGGCGCGACCAGGACATGGTAAGATGGATGGAACTATTCGGCCCTAGGAACTAAGAAAAATGCTACGCGAACGAGCTGGGTCAGAGGAACGAGAGCGAGAGTAGAATAAACACTCATAAATAATAAGGTAAGTCCACGCAATGATAGGAATGTCAATAAGGGTGTGTTGGAATCGGGGTGAACGGTCATCAATGTTGAAGATGGCGCTGCTTCATTGAATGATGCTACGGGTCCTAACCAAATACCAACATTGATGAGTAGCAGCGTGTCCACTCGTGTGGCATATACGTGATAATGTGCAGGGGGTTAGTACAAAGACTGTAGGAGTCGTGTTTGATGAGTAAAAGCAAATCAAAAAGTTACAACGCCAAATAAACATGGGTGGTGCTCAAAGCCCAAAGCCTTGGTAAATCTCCGAGACAGTTGAGCTTGACCTATTCGAATAAATTAGTGCGGGTAAAATCAATCAGCCCCTTAGCATTCCTTGAAAATCTCGAAGTATTGCAGGAGGGCCAGCTCTTGCGTTTCTCGGTGGAAAGGAAATTGGAATCCCACCGTGCT
>JAJJID010000774.1:0-10996 GCA_022204955.1 Macrophomina pseudophaseolina
CACAAAGGTAGAAAGATGCGTAAGTAATAAGCTCTCTCTGATTTTGCATACAACACCTCATCAGATCCCCAGTATCTAGAAATACAAACGTCGAGCTCCAAGTCTCTACATCCGAAGGAATTCACTCCGACCAGGAAGGCCACCAAACAAGGCAGTCTGAACGTCTCTGTCCAGCCAGACAAGGGGCCTCTGAAGTCAAGCAATTTCTTACAAGCGTGGAGACATCTATCAAGGCATTGGAAGAGGAGCGAGACCCAAGAGTGTTATTACCGGGCATAGAATGGCTATTTAAGGAATATTCTAAAAGGTTACGGAGCCTGCGAAAGGAGATGGAGAAGTCTCAGGATTGTGAGGTGCTAAATGACTTCGTAGAGATCCATGATCGCTGCGAGATAGCACTTATGGATATCCTGGAGCTAAAGAGAGAACTGCCATCCTTTAGTGAATAGAATAGTTCAACTCTTTGACACTCTCTACAGATCAACTTCATTTGTTACAGCGGGAGCACCTACACTACGGAATAGATGTAGGGTGATGGTGCAGAAAAGAAAGCAGTACGCAGAATTCCCAGTCCTGCGCCGCGAAAAACAACCATCTTACAGCAAGAGAAATTTCTTGGAATTGAACCATACAGCCATCCGCAATTGCTCTGCAAGGCGTACCAAGCCGCTCTACAGGCCATCTGCGGTCGCCCAATACCGGGTTGTTCGCCATGGTGGTCACCACGAGCAAGCGAATACTCTCCAATGCCGAGGTTGAATACGTAGGCTGGCTAACTACGGCGTCCACCAACAAAGTCTCCTCGCTGGTAGTGGTTTCATTAGGATGGAGGATGCCATGCTAACGCAATACTCACCGAAGTCATGGTGTGACAAGCGGAGATGCTCTCGTGTGAGCTCTACGATCGAACGTGTAAATTTCAGCAGCGTTTCTCGTTCCTTCACCCGGAAAACATCAGCCAGAGACGAGCAGCAACTGACGCAAGCATCAAAGCAGACAGCTTCACCCACTGACAGACGACGACACAACCGTCAACGACCCGGCAGATTGCCCAACCAGGAAGCGCGGGTCACACACTGAACCCGAAGACACCATACTGAGGGGAGAGCGGCAAGAATAGATCGACAGATTGACCAGAGCAAACCAGCAAGCTCCGTAAGCATGCGCTGGCCATGTCGAGCAGACAAGCGACGAACGTTCAGCAGCCAAACATACGGTCACTAGCAACGAAACCACGATGCTCGATGACTAAAGACAGACGGCTCTTCAGCTTGCAGAACAACGTCATGAGATCCAGGGCCAGGGTAATGGCACCCCTATTGCAGAACCGACATGCGCACAAGTGTGACATCGTCAGCATGCCGCACGGCTCGCTGCTTTCACCAATACTGTACCCCTACTACAAGGCCGACCTCCTCGTGATGTATGCAGTACAGAGAGTCACGGCAATCGGGTACACCGACTGGGGAGGGAGGAGGAGTGGTTCGAGCATCGATTTACGTTGACGTGTTGCTGTGTCTTTGGATTCCGAGGTTGGAACCTAGATGCCATCTGGTCTTGTGCTGCATGAAGGCACGCTCGAACCTACATGCTGATGATCCTTGGCGACTATGAGGCGGACGATTTTCTCAGGAGACTGGTCGGAGCGGCTGTGCTAGGGCGGCGCAAAGTGCAGAACTTAAAAGCGAAGATCTGCGTGGTGTGCGCTTCCAATCGGCGGTGGTTTCAACTCCGGGGGCAATGAACCGATTAAGTCCGGTCCCGTGTTCCCGGAGCTTTACGATCGAGGGCATCTTTGCATTTTCTGTCCCATATGGATAGAATCCAATGGAACTCATGAACACGTGTTGTTGCTAAAAGCTTGTTTGCGCCACGATGATCGCTTCAATCGCTGTCGACCGGAACTGCTCGATCATCCGTGAAACGGCCACCTTTCACTTGCCATGCGTCATCTCCGCTCCTGCAAGCTCTAGCGCTATTGACAAGCCTTCACGCTTCCCAGAAAATACCATCGTCAACTTTGTTGTGCCCCTGTACTTCATGCGTCTCGCCTTGGTGGTCGAAGCTGCAGCAGCGTCCACATCACCACCCAGCGCGTTTCCATCTGTGTTACCTTTCGTGGTATACCTCAGTAAAGAGGCTCGCTGCCACATCAACACTTTTCTACATTCGTATCATATAATAATCCGGCATGGCGCTTCTGCTGGATGCTAAGCAAGGAAACCAGGAGGGTAAAGGTTACTGCCAAAATGTGAGGTCTTGCAACAAAAAAAGAAAAAGAAAAAGAAAGAAAGGGCGAGGTCGTGTAATAGTAAGAACTATGCAGTAAAGTGAGCCTTCCGTAAGAAAGTGTTGGGATATAACTCAATCAATTCGCACTGAATAACAGTGCGGCGCCGTGCTTTTTTCAGTCCAATCGAAAGTAAGGGCTTGTAGAAAGAAACGGTCTGAGAAAAGGTAAGGGTCGTACGGGAGGAGTGTGCTCTCTTGGCAACTTTCCGGGGTTCCCCACGAACGTAACACCATCCATCGACTCTTGCTTCTCGTGCAAATCATGTAGGTCGACGGTGGTGAATCCACCGACTGTCCTGTGAGGTATAAGATTATCGTGGAACGGGATGCCACCTATGGCGCGCCTAATCTACTTAAGTTGCTTGAGTACGGTGAAGCCCGTTAAACAGCATGCGTTTGAGGCGATACCGTTTGGATTCTAGCGACACTGAAAAGATAAGGAGGCAACAACGATAAGTTATATAAGGGATAGATATAAGAATTCATTTAAATTATTCGGAGCTGCTGTCTAGATACCGCCTACCAAGGCAAGAGGGTTCAGGAGTGGAAACAGAACACCCTGTGCAACACGTGACTAGGTTCCTGGTGTGGGCAAAGCAAAGTGCACAAACTCAAGCCTACAGCCGGCACAGATCATGGAATATACACTTGTATAGACGAAGTAGATTATTTTCCGTAGTATCAAACTACAACTAGAGAGGGGGTACAATGATGGATTGAAGGACAGCAGGCCCTCTGAAGAGGCTGGGCATGAGAGGCCATATTTACAGGAGAGTGCTCCCTGATCGGCTTTTTATAGCGTGATGTGTGTGAGAAGCTTATCATCTCGTGAAACACATCCATCTCCAGGTACGACAAGACCCAATATATTCAACATTGCTGTAAAGCTCAACCCCGGGCCGGTCATCATGACCGAAATTATTCCGCGTATGTAGCCACTCCTTCCAGCAGCCCTCTCCCCGCCGCCCCCAGATCGTCAGCAATTCTTCGGCCTATTATTATAAATCCCTAGGTCAAAACACAAGCTTCAAGCTGCAAGCACGTAGAGCTACCGCGGCTATTCATCCGAACCCGTTATACCTCGGAAGCCCTCCTTCGTCCACGAATCGTATAAGTTCCTCCTCGACACGAAGTACGTTTTCAATCACACGTTTCTTAGCCCTCTGAAAGTTCTCCTCCTCCCACGCTACAACATCAGATGGACGACTGCCATTTGCCGTGGCCATGTCAACTTGGCTTTTGAGTGTTTTGAACATGTGTTCGGCTTTTTTGCAAAGGTTTGAATACGCCTCGAGAGCTTCGCGGAAGTATATGATCTCCACGCGGTGAGTGCCGATCTGGCGCACGAGGTCGTATATCTGATCTTCTGTCGGCTTTCTGTCTTTCTTTGCTGGCTGAAGGGATGTTTCAGTAAGGCCGAAGGCGAACGTCGTTACGCCTCTTGAGGCCAGCTTGGCGTCCACGTTTTGAGGGGCTGGAGGCTTCGCCACAGCAGGCATTCTGTCTTTCTTTCGAAATACCATCTTATTGCCTCTTTCTAGAGTCCTGGCGGGTTGCGAGCCGATCAGTCGCATTATAGAACAGAAATAAGATTGAGTGGGGCTCAATGAAGGAGCTAAAAAGGCGCCGGCCTCAAATATGTTCTCAATGATCCAGTTTCAACGTTCAGGACCTTATCATCTTTAGACATGCATCGGGCAATATACTCTGCAAGAACAAAGTGTTAATATTGTTTGTAGTGCCTGGTGATTACCGAATCAGATCCAATGGAGCTGTTGGAATATGAGGTGTGGAATGAGTTGTTAGATTGCTTTCCTGCTGCGCAGAGACGGCGAGACAGGACAGACCCGTTATAACCTCTGCGTGTGCGGCTAACTAACTGAGGTATACACAGACACAGGGTATCCAACGTAACCCTAGGCTCGACTACCGCGGAGGGGTTGTTCAAGGTGCAATTGTCTCCGTCGTGTGCTGCGGCGAAGAAAAGAAGAAAAAGGTAATGAGACTAGTCTGAGAGCGTACCAGGGGAAACGGGTACGAAATTTTCCTCCTGCTTTACCCTCTCAGATCTGTTGCTTCCTCGTTCAGCATCAGGCTCGCTCTCGAGCTTAACGCGACTGTCCGTGCATTCTACCTGCGCAGCCATCTCGCGCGTCCCGTCGGAGTGCGGGTTTACGAGCCTCTGGAGCTCCTGATTCCGGCGACGCAGCAATGCATTCTCCTCCAAAAGGTAGCGGATGCGTCCGTCCGCCCCATTCTCCTGCAGCAGAAGGATCATGCTTCTTAGAGAGGTAAGCTCGAGTAACAGATCCGCCATTTTTGGCGCCGGCGTATCAACCGCTCCCACTGCAAGACCGCCCCATTCTCCCTTCAAGGCTGCAAGCTGCTTGGCCAAGTCGTCGGCAAAACTGCCGCACTCCTGAAGCGCGGCGTGCGCATTGGCAGAGTGCGTCTCCAAAACGGATATCCTCTCAGCCTGCCAGTTCAGTTCCGCCCTGGCCGCACCATGCCCCAGTCGTTCTTCCTGGAGCAAATGGTCGGTCCTGGAGTGTTCGTCTCGCTCGTGTTCAAGCTGGTGGCGCGTGGACGCGTGCTCGGTGCGCTCCTGCTCCAACTGCTGTTGAAGGGTAGCGAGGCTCTGGTAGCATAAGCTCAGCTGGTGTTTCTGCTGCCAGCACGAGGCCATGACTTCGCAAGCATAGCTTTGGCAGTAGGACAGAGCACGCAGGAGGTGCTCTGCCGGAGGCGCAGAGCTGGCCGATCCTAGGAAGCGGCAGCCCTGTTCGACATGGTCGAGGCCGTACGCTGCCATCGTGCTCGTGGGGAGCGGAAGGCGTGCCTGGGAGAGCTCGGTGAGCAGTGAGCAGGAATGGTAGGGTCCCGCAACATACGGCTGATTCATTCAGGTTGCCGGCCATCGTGCTAGAGTCGAGATTGTGGTATTTACGCGTTCGTAGGGGCGAACGACCATGTGCTGTAGTGGGCTCGCAAAGTACGTGCCGGTTCATAAGCCTTGAGTGACTGAACTAGTGGCAGGCCGTACCGCTGGGCAAATATGGGAAGGGGCTTATATGACCCAAACAGGGCAGTTAATAATGACCGAGACTCAAAGGTCGGGGATTACATCAGCGTGACGGCATAAATATTCGTGTTCTTCAAGGATGTCAAGTTAACGGTCTTGTCAACTGTTTTAGTCCGGAGAAAGAAACCGAAATTTGCGCACTTCAGTGGGATCTCGGGAATACAGTCCTTTCTGCTGTGCTCTGCTCAACAGTGCTCACATCTTTCGACGGTGATATGCATCTTGTTGCTCGCTGCTGTCGTCCCTCACATTTGTCACTCTAAATAAGCCCGCTTTTGTCTCTTTACTTTGCGCTATATCAGGAAGCACATATGCCTCTTCACTTCCGACGTATACACTCATTTCGAACGTTGAAAAGCCGGCAGCATCCATTCTCGATAGCACGCATCATCTAGTTGTGGACGCAAGGCACTTTTCTTAGAGCAACTCTCCCTTTGGAGTCGACGTTTGCCTGCTCATCCGTGATATTGATGAGGCTGCTATAGCGCCTCACACGGTTGATTTCTTCCTGGCTGATACCAAACTCATCTCTAGGGATGCGTACGAGAGGATGCGTCGATGTTAGTATCGGAGGTGTAAACTTCGCCTCTGTAAACCCTTCCGAAGCGTCTCTGACGCTGATTCTACTGCTGACTCCGGCTTCACCGGTCTCCTTCGGATCGGAGTATTCATCGTGCTGCTCCTGAAAGGTCATAGGCAGATAAAAAACCAGCAGTCTAAAGGTCGTGCGCAATAAGTAGTGGAATGTGGCGGTGCAAATCCCAGTGATGAAAACAACGATCGCCTGACCAACACATGCGAGCTCTCCATCCGTGTCGGTTACGAGGAGCATTAGGATGACGATGCTACCCTGCGTAACGTAAAGGCCTATGAGGAGTTGCTCTAAAGCGATGGTGTAGGAAAGAGCATCAGAGTCATCCGAGTGAGCCGGCGAATGCAAGATATTGTAGTGATATGTGATGAGGATGGTTATGAACGCAACAACTTCGAACAGGAGAATTAACGGCGACACTACCGAGTATATGAAGCCTATCCAGCATCAGTATCACCAGATCCCGCCAAGTATGCCGTTTCAGTCTTGTTTTACTAACCAATGCAGGCGAGGGCGGTGCAGATTGGATAGCTTGTGCTCCAATCCACTCGCACCGTCTTAGTGTCTCTTGCTATCATTTGCGTCGGAGTCTTGTCCAATAGAGGTCCGATGACCAGCTGTTTGAATCTGAGGGTCTGCAGGAGGGTGCTTCCGCTGTGGGAGAAGGCTTGCAGAAGCATGTAGCCAAGGAAGTAATTGCCAGCTCGCGGCATTGATCTGACTAAAGCGTCTAGGATTGAAAGGACCCCGTCATGCACCAGACGCCTGGTCGAGACGAATCCTGCGGCCATAAGCACGATGAGAAAGATCTGAATGAAGAGGAACCCAAAGTAATATCTCTGGACCGCCAGGTCGACAGCCGAGCGAGTAGGCAAGCCCTGTGCTAGCACGCAGACACGCAGGACGGCTGAGAGGCATTGGATGAGGCAGGATAGTATGACAGGAGGTACCACGCCTTGTATGATGCTCAGCGACCAGTCTGGCAGGCTGCTAAGCCATTCAAGCCACGGGAAGGCGACTGCGAGGTATGTGATTTGCGAGATCAAGCTGGTGCACGCGACCGGAAAGGCGAAGAGCACGACCAGCGCGGACATGGCGAGCTTCGTCAACACGGAGCGGACCACACCTTGCCACCACTCGATGCTGATATTTTCCCAGAGGATGTCCTCCGGCGGAGCGTTCATGCACGTCGGTATCATTCTCGTTGGCGAGTGATGGTTCAGCACCTGCGCAACCACATGCGCTGCACGCTGTTGAGAGAACTGCAAGAAGGCCGAACTGGAGCGCGGCGCCGCCTCGATGTTGCGGCGCTCCTCTTCAACCTGCTCCGCCAAGCGTACGTATTCGGACTGGTAGAACTCCACCTCTTCGACCTCCTCCCCAAGCAGCGGTAAGGATGGCGCCCACTCGCGAAGCGGACGCCGAATCCACCGCCGCTGGCTTTGCAGGGCCCGCTGCACAACATCCGCCTTAGCCGTCTCACTTTCCGCCGCCTCTCCACACACACGCAGGTCGCCCGCCGCGACTCGGCACGTCTTTCTGATCAGCTCCGTCTCCGCAGCCTCCAGCCTCTCCGCAACCTTTCTATGCTCTTGGATCTTGCCCGCCAGTCTGCGACAGTCGCGGTTGACCCATACGTTCTGCACGCCCCCTGGCAGCCAGCCAAAGACGCGCTCCAGGTTTCCCGGCGCCAAGTCTTCCTGCGAAATCGATGCTAGCAGCACTGTCCTTGAACAAGCACGTTCCGTGTGACGAGGCGATGTGAGCTGCTGCTGTCTGAAGCGCGCAAATTGCCCCATCTCGAGCCACACAAGTGCGCAGACGTACGCGGCCAGCAGGGCGACCAGCACGGCGTGCGCCCAGTACCGATTCGTGTTAGTAGGGCGGACGTTGGCCCAGCTGAGGCGGTCGAGGCCTTCTATCCCACCCGAAGTGTTTCGCCCATGGATGGTGTGGATAGGGAGGAGGATGGCGTTGGTGAGAAGTGCGAAGGGCGCGAAAATGCGAAGGTTGAGGAGGGCGTAGCGGAGGAAGAAGTATGCGTCTATCCCGTAGCGATTGACTACTTGGAAGTCCGGCGGCTTTATGGCGGAGTGCAGGAGGGAGCGGAGCTGGGAGAGGAATGAAGAAGTACGGCCATGTATGCTCGGGCGGGCGTAGCTGCACCATCGTGGTTCAGTGGCCAGGCTTGTTCGTTCATCAGGCGACAGTAGAGGACTTACGTAGGATTGGGAAGACGGGCTCTAAGCAGCAGGAAAAGGCTGATGTTGATGACAAAAGCGGAGGCTCCTGCGAGTAGAGACGCGGTGAAAGAGCCTAGTGAAAGACCTTGCTTTTCGCGGACTTTGCCCAAAGACGCGTCAATGGCACCGAGAGCAGAGGTAGCATCGGCCATTGTTCAAAGTTCGAATTGGGTGTTCGAGAGGCGATGCGACATGAGCTGCTAGATAATTGTTTCCTACACTCCATCACTTTTCGGTAGTATGGAAGAATGAGCGGCGACTGTAAAATTAATTGACCACATCTACATACATCTGCGCATTAATTCATGAATCAAGGTTCTCAGCCATCTCTCCCGCACCCGTTTCCATCGGCGCACTGTTAACTGCCATAGGTGGATAGCTCAGGTCATCGATAACACAATGGGCGGAGGGAGCGCTCGCAGCCCTAGAGCGCCTAATATCACGCTCCAGTGCCAGATTCAGGCACTCGATGCGATTGACCCACACCGAAATCTTATCTTCCAGCTTCAGAATCATCAATCCGAAGGTAGTGTTGAGGTCATTTATCGCCTTGGCGAACTCCGCATACTGTTCCCTGGGCATCGAAGCAAGATCCGGCTCCTGTGACTGGTCACAGTGCTCGATGGGGTTGCCAAAGCAGTCGAAGCAGCCGGTTAGCACCCTCGGCCTGTACGTTTGAGGCATTTGAAATGGGTTGGCGAAGGATTGGTGGTTGTGGATGTGATTAATCGAGGTCAGCGTGTAAGTGATGGTTCCATCGCCGTTTGTCATGTACGAGAACGTATACTGCGACGGGCAGTTCGTAGTCCAACGCTGCGCGCAGTGTACTCCCAGTACAAGATCGAAAAGCGTGAAGGGCAGTCCCTGGGCAAATCCGAACGACCAGAAGCGTTCCAGCATACTGTCCAGAGATTCGAAGCTTTCGCCCACTTGCGGCAGGGCGAGGTGTCCTTCGGCAAGCATCCGGACTGCTCTCTTCAGGTTTTCCCTGGTCTCCTCGTTCAAACGAGGGTCGGGTTGCCATAATTCCCCGGTAGGCGGTGGGCTCGGCTTCCACAGGCCGTGGACATACGGAAAGGAGAACCCGACCGTCCCCTGCTGAAGCCCTGTGTTCATTCTTGCCTTTATGAAAGGAAGTCCTGTCCTGGAGTGGTATATGAAACAGAATGAGAAGAATTCAATTGGCGCGTATATGTGCGACCACCCAGTCCAGACTCTCCATTTAAATACTTCTGCAGCCTCCAACAGTGCCAGACCAATTGTACTCCAGGACAGAAGCCACACTTTTAAGCCTCTGCCCTCATCTGGTCGCGCTTGTTCCCCTTTTGTGAAATTAATAAAAAGAGAAGGAGGGGGGGAAAAGGGTCCTAGGCGCATCATTCATCGGCCCTCTTTCTTCTCACGGCACGCATCCCATGTCGAGCACTGCTATGCAGACTAGCGGACAGCTTTGTCCGCCCTATCTGTCTTCATCGTACGTGTTGGTCTGGGTATCTTTGCTTCGCCGCTTCCTGCACGGCCCTACCCCCTTTTCAATTCTTTTTGCCGATATCACGCCCGCCACCCCAGCCCGAGTGCGTCTAGTCAAACCCAGTTCCGACGGTCAGAATCCTTGGCTTCAACGTGGGCCCCGAGAATACCTACACACCAAGCCTGATGGACTTGATTGCCAGGCCATCACCGGTTCCCGCAATGCCTCGCACTCTGCTTATGTTCGTCGCTGGCGCTGCTATGCATTTCATTATTGCTCACATCAGCGGCTCGACAAGACCCGTGTGTCAGCTTTTGGTTATCCATATGATGTGAACGGACGCAGAGTGCCCAGGTGCACGGACATACCCGCGTGAACTTGAGACTCTGGGCATCTTCGAAGCGCCGCTTCGTTAGATGGCCGGCGTTTGTTACGATCAACAAAGCGTTGCTTTAGCAGTAGCAAAAGTGGCCTGCAAAGAAAAGTGGGGCATTACTTTGCGGTCCGCCGGATACTGGGCGGAAGGCATCGGGTGAACGCAGATGGGGGCGGGCACGGACTGCTTTTTGAGACAGGCGTCTCCAATACCTTGAAGGCGCATTGCGTCAAGCATGTCATGAGCCTTTCTCCATTAGCAAATCGCATCCTACCCATTCTATACGGATACACCTTCATGCCGTGCACATCTGAGACCTCTAGCACCCCCGTTGTCGGTAAGAATCAGTAAATCAGTGGTTGCGGGCTGCTCTACAATCACAGTGTCGAAATGACGCAAACTTTCATGAAGCTTCCGACGCAATCTCGCTTGAATACGGGAAGAGGGAAGGATCCCCGCCACTGGATTCCCCGCCCGGGCCCAACATCAGTCAAACACCTGGTTCCAATTACTTAGCGAAGCTTACCCCGATACCGTAGAAACCCGAGTCATATCCATTCCTTCTTTTTTTTCTTTTTTTTTTTTCTCGCTCTATTAATGATGGTGATAATGGTGATAAATTCATAGACCGTCCCAGCTGCCGAAGGCAGCTATGCAGCATACGGCCGGCTCCTCTGCGTCCGCTAGACCCAATTGAGCCTAAGCGAGGCGGCGGATTCCGGCCTGCTGTCTATCTATTCTACATACCTCCACAGACACGTCCTCTTGGCGCTACAGTCTTCTCACAACCTCCGCAGACTATTCCGTCTTCCTCCTGTGTCAAGCGTCATGCTGTGAGCGTGATGTCGCTCCCAATTACCCGAAGAGCTTGGTCGCCACAGTCCACGCTCGCAGTCGCATTCGCCAGAGGTCACGTCCGGCACTTGTGTTAGGTGGAGGA
>JAJJID010000775.1:0-10982 GCA_022204955.1 Macrophomina pseudophaseolina
GGAGGGCTTAAGAGGAGACAATCTGTGGCCCTGCGTGTGATGCAGGCTTACCAGTGTACTGTATGTGGTTCACCTGGCGCAGCGCCGCCGAAGCGTGCGATCCACCAGCCAGAATCGGCGGCGCGGGGCGCGGGCCGGGAGGCTGACGCGGGGGACGGTTATGATAGGTATAGGAGGAGCGGGGCTAGGTGCTGCCATGGATACCAGAGGGCACGCGGCACGAGACGGTGTAGCGGAGTGCTATGCGCATTAAGCTCAGTCCGGAACCCGAAAAGGAGAGATGTCTAAATGGGGCGGAGTGGACGTACAGGAGGCGGGGTTAAGAGCCGGAGACGGGCTGTGCGCGGACATGACCCTGGTAGTGGGTGCAAACGTGGCGTCGATTTTGGCGGAGTAGTCCGTAGAGGTGTTTGCGCTGGTGGTGGGGTTGAAGAGGAGCCGGAGCATGAGAGGACTGGACCCGTAAAGCTGCTCGGAACTGCGTCGAGGGTCGCTCTCTGAGACTTCTCCTAAGGGCGTACGGTGTGAAGAGGACATGGAGCTGCGTGCGCGCCGGATGCTAGTGTTTTCCTCGTCATTGGTTTCCTCCAGGGGGCTCTCCCGGCCAAGATCTTCTGTCTGGACTCGGCTATGCTGTTGCTGATCTGGTTGCAGTTGCTCTATGCTTTGATGTGTATGTAAACGGTCCGAAATCATGTCCAACTGCGACATCTCGGGCAGATTCATGCGGCGAGATGGCGTGCGCACAGGCGATCCGCCCTCTGGGATTTCGACCTTTCGGATGGCCATTATACTGGAGGTTGATCACTGAGGGTTAGTGTCCGGAGTCTGTTTGAACTGCCGGGGCCCTGTTAAAAAAGGGAGACAGTGCACCGTCCAGTGAAAATGCGTTCACAAATTATTTGGTCGATTGCTCAATCGGCGAGAGATTGTTCGGCCTACAATCCATGGCATCCTATTATTCTCCCTCTGGAGCGGTCGGTACGTTACTCAGCCTGCATTAGCCATGCTTTTCAGTTAAAAATTGACTATTAGTCACAGCTACGGACTATAATCCTCCCATTCACGGTTGCCTAG
This sequence comes from Macrophomina pseudophaseolina, assembly GCA_022204955.1. Lineage (NCBI taxonomy): Eukaryota > Fungi > Ascomycota > Dothideomycetes > Botryosphaeriales > Botryosphaeriaceae > Macrophomina > Macrophomina pseudophaseolina. The sequence continues at coordinate 1,078 of JAJJID010000775.1, forward strand.
AACACACTTGTAGTTCAGAGAGGGGTTCTTCTTACGATGGCTTCGAAAGTGTTTGCACCATAGCTCACGCATCAGCACTTTAAATTGTTATATGGATCTGACAGTGCACATGAGATTCTACTTCGAAGTTTCTAGAGAATAGCGAATTTCAACGTACGTGAGAGAACATTCCATGCCTACCTGTTCCTCATCCCTCGCCATTGGCGCTTCCTGGAAGGCGCCATGATGGAGAGCCAATCCGTCGAATGTAAGTATAAACCTAAAACTAATGAAGCTGTTCATCATGGATATATCGTCTTTTTCATCAATCTGTGCAGCTTTTTCTCAGACATGACGTCGTTCATCGCGCGTCGCCGCGCTCTCAGCTGACGACTCAATTGGGGAAAACGGCACGGCACACCACCCCCACGTTTCACAACGCCAACCCCTATGGGTGGCTGAGCTTATCTCGACAACAGCCACTGGCCGGATCATCAACTGTCGACAACGTTCTCACACCACCTGTGCCATGCGTCCATAAAACCAAAGCATATTTCCCTCCTATATCGATCGTCGTTCAGCTCCACGATTCACCATGGCAATCGCAGCGAGAAGGATGGTTATCGCTGCTATACGCCGGCAACCTGCCGGGTGCGGTTTGCTCAAACATAACACACGGCCCATGGCGGCATTCAGGCCACTTGTGCGCGCACCGGTCCTCCGATGCTTTGGTGTATCGGCAAGCAGGGGTTGGCATACTTTGGAAATGTCGGAGGAGAACCTTGCGAGCTTGAAAGTTAACCAGAGCAGATTGATGGAAGACATTCACTATACCTGCTCTTGGGGCTCTGGAGAACGCTGGGGAGAGTAAGTGAATATTTCTTATCACCCTTGACTCCGCACACATTCTTTACTAGCGTTCATGAATAATGAGGAGCCCTAAAGCTCGGATTCCCATCTGCCTTTCCACAAAAACGTTTGCATATTACCTGAATTGTTATTTACACCATCTTAGCGCCCCTACAGAAACTGGAATGTCCCGGCTTGCCCTTTCGGATGCGGACAAAGAAGCACGCAACTGGTTCATCGCAACTACTCAAGCTCTGGGCTGCCACACGACAGTTGATGCCATGGGCAACATCTTCTCTGTACGGCCAGGCCGCCGAGAAGGCCCTGCTACCTTTGCCGGTTCGCATCTTGACACACAACCCACTGGTGGCCGCTACGACGGCATACTTGGTGTCACGGCTGGTGTTGAGATGCTGAAAGTGCTCAGTGAAAATTGGGTCGAGACAGAATATCCCGTAGGCGTGGTCAATTGGACGAAGTGAGTTTCCAAGCACACAGCTATCTCGCCCGTCAGGAGCTCTACATAACGCTGACGCCACCAACAGCGAAGAAGGCGCCAGGTTCCCCATCTCAATGGTCGCTTCGGGAGTCTGGTCTGGCGACATCCAACTAGAACGCGCGCACAACCTATGCGAAGTCGGCGGCGGAACCGCCACCATGAAATCCGAACTCAACCGCATCGGTTATTTGGGCACGACGCCAGCCAGCCACTCCGCTCTCCCCATGGGCGCTCACTTCGAGCTCCACATCGAACAAGGTCCCATCCTTGAAACCGAGCAAAAGAAAATTGGCGTTGTGCAAGGCGTCCAAGCCTACCGCTGGTTCACCATCGACGTTAAAGGACGCGGTGCGCACTCCCCTTCCCCTTTCTATCCCTCCCGTGAACTAAACTTCCCCCAGACTGCCATACGGGCACAACCCCCTTCCCCACGCGTTCAGACGCCCTCCTCACAGCCTCAAAACTCATCCTCCACTCCCACCGCCTTGCCACCGCGCACTCCGCCCTCGCCAGCACCGGCATCCTAACTCTGACACCCGGCAGCACCAACACAGTCCCGGGCCACGTGCGCTTCAGCCTGGATATCCGTGCGCCCGCCGACGCGACCCTCGACGCGCTCGAGGACGCACTGCGTGCCGACTACGCCTACATCGCGCGGGGCGAAGCCGCGCCCAGCAGCTCGACGCTGCTCGGGGGCGCGGGGACGGACGTGTCGGCGGGATGCACGCGCGGGCGGCCGTGCGAGGTGGAGTGGACAACGGACAGCATCAGTCCGGCTGTCGTGTTTAACGAGGACGCGATTGCGTGCGTGCGGAAGGCTGCGGGCTGGTATGAGGGGACGCGCGAACTGACCAGGGATCTGACGAGCGGGGCGGGCCATGATAGCGTGTATGCATCGCGACGGTGTCCGACAAGTATGATCTTTGTGCCGTGTAAAGATGGCGTCAGCCATAATCCGAGCGAGTACTGCGCGCCTGAGGACTGTGCGGCGGGGGCACAGGTGCTGTTGGGAAGTGTGTTGGCTTTCGACAGACTGAGGGGTCAGAGGAGGGTTACTTGGGCGCAGGAAGATCGCTGCGCATGAGAGAGCAACAGCGAAGTAGAGATGAGGGTCAGGTAATCCATGCGTCATTTGTACTTAGGATGATTGATATCGATGCAATGGTAATAGTTGCATTTCCGGGTATAATTGAAAGTCGTGATCAGATCCCAAACGCCATGCAGACATGCTTTTCCCTCAGCGCCAAGTACGCCGCTATAATTTGTCCAAAATTCTCAAGCCTTTCCCTTACCCTTACCCTCAATTTCAGCCTCCTCCGGTTCGTCATCCTCGTCGTCGCTCATGTCTTCGTCCTCATCCCAACCAAAGAAAGTCCTGCTCGCTGGAGTAGCAGGTTTCGATGCGCTAGGCTTCACAACCTCTCCTTCGCTCTCGCTAGCTTCGCTGCCTTCGGACGGACTGGCAGAGCGGTCACTTTCCTTTTTGCCCAGCACGTCCTTTATGTCCCCATTCTTCATAGCCTCCAGTACGGCCTGTCGTGTTCGTTCCTCCGCTTCCTCCTTTGCCTCAACCCACTCTCCGTTCAGTCTGCCCTTTCCTCCCTTCAAAATCTCCTCCTCTTTGCGCTCAGCCATAGCGACGATGTCCTCCCAGCGCTTGCGCCTCTCTTCCTTCTCCTTCTTGTCCATCTCGGGCTTCACAGCCAAGTACTCCGCAAGAGCCTTTGCTTCAGTGACAGTGCGCAGTCTTCGTCCATCCAGGTTGCGCGAGGACCCGTTGTTCTCGCCAGCGCCACGCTTCTTGCGCATGCGGCCACCGGCGGCACGCAGCTGCGATCCAAAACCACCCTTGCCACCGCAGAGTGGGGCGCTAAGGCGAAGTGGTAGGATGGCGGCAGCATCGTCTTTGGAAGAGAGAAGCGACAATAGGGGAGTCGCCGAGTCGGGTTGTAGGAGCTTGTTTGAGGTTGTCGTGAGGATCAGACGGTTGTCGATTGTAGGTATACGTTGTAACAGTGCCGCAGTGAAGTCAGCGACAGTCGAGGTGGCTGGAAGAGGCAGCGAAAGCGTCTTCGGGAGTCCTAGGCCGGGGAACGAGCTGAGCAAGATGTTGATTGTTGAAGGCGCCATGGTAGACGGGTGAGGTGGTGCTGATGACTGCAGTCGCCGTATTGTGCGGCAGAATGGTGATATGTGGCGTCGTCGATGTCGCGCGTAGACGGCACTCGATGCACTTTGTCGCAGTGCGGTGTCGAGGTGATGAAGTTGAAGCGGCGGCGATGGCTGGGGAGACGGGCTAACGCTCGGGCGAAAGTCTTGGCGCTAGCACCGGGGCGGGTTAACCGAGAGCTCCGCGCACATCCAAATCCGCTGTTGGAAAACCACCAAGGAACCTCCGACCGACGACGACGAGCCAGCCCACCCGCCAAATCCCACCCTCCGGACTAACCACCACAGTCGCCCATCATGTACGCGCTCCCCATAACCGCGATAATGTTCTGCAAGAGAACAGCCGAAAGGCTCAGCGCTGCCGCACGCTGTTGCTGTTGGACGAGCTGGGGCTGATTGAAATTTCCGCTAGGCTCATCCCTAAGGCCGACCGCAAGAAGATTCACGAGTACATCTTCCGTGAGGGTGTTCTCGTTGCCAAGAAGTCAGTATTTCCCTGGACAAGGTGGAAGGACGATGTCGCGGATGGCGTTGGCAAAGTATTTGGAGAAACCAATGTGGACGTGGAGGCTGACTTACGCACCAAAGGGACTTCAACCTTCCCAAGCACCAGGACATTGACACCAAGAACCTCTATGTACGTTTCTGCAGCGACTTCCTTTCGCACAATTTTGCATTGCTCCAAAATCTTTTCGATTGCGAAGCGCAGGCAACTCTCGTTCGCACCAACATCCCATTCTGTCTTTCACCTCCTCCCCGAATCGCTGTAAAGTAGCGATGCCACATCTGCAAAATTTTCTATGATTTATGAGGAATTGACTGACAGTTTCGAAAAGGTCATCAAGGCTTGCCAGTCCCTCACCTCCCGCGGCTACCTGAAGACCCAGTTCTCGTGGCAGTGGTACTACTACACCCTCACGTTAGTAACATGAACACCCCCACAAATCTCGAATCAACATCTAACATTCATTTAGCCCTGAGGGTCTGGACTACCTCCGCGAGTGGCTCCACCTACCTGCCGAGATCGTTCCCCAGACCCACATCAAGCAGCAGCGCTCGCACGCTCCTCCGCGTGGCATGCTCGACGGCGAGAGGCGCGGTGGTGGCCGTGGCGGTCCCCGTGGTGACCGTGACTCCTACCGCCGCCGCGATGCCGGCGAGGGTAAGGAGGGCGGCGCCCCCGGCGAGTTCCAGCCCCAGTTCCGTGGTGGCTTCGGCCGTGGCCGTCCCCCGGTCGCTGGCAACGCTCCCCAGTAAACGCGATGCGGTTCCTATTCCTGCTCCGACGACGCTTTCTAGACGACCACGGTCACGGCGAACTGCTCAGCTTTCGGTAAACGGACGGCGGATGGTATGGTCGTGCTCGCGCCTGGGTCGAAAAAGATGTCCTTTACCGGTGGGCGTCTCGGGTTGAGAGGCTTGGGATGTTTCGTCGGATTATCTTATTTTCTTTCGCATGACAAAATATCAAAATGGAATGGGTAGGGTCGGACGGTAGCGTGTTCGATCGAGTGACAGAAATTGCCGGGGTCGTATAGGTCGAAGGGGGCGGATGACACCGCAAAATTTCACGAGACCACGCATCTGTGGAATAGCGAAAATGCAGATGTCGATGTCCTAGAAACTACTGCGGCGCTATGATTATTCGTGTGAAAGTGGAAATACATGCATGTGCTTCTCCCCTTTAGGAATGTATGATGCGGAGGGATCGAGGTGGGTCCATATATTCATACGTCATCGCTATGGAGGGGAGCTGCATCTCATCTCAACACTTTCCACGCTGCACTTCCGCTCAATTTAAGATCAATTGACTCCCTCTTCGCTCGAGAACTCCATACTTCTACACATCCATCCTACAGAAGAAACTGTTTTAACTTCAATATTTAAACACCCAAACTCCCATCCCTCATCTCTCATCTCCCAACAACAAGCAATCATGTCTTCCAACCTTATGGACACCGAGCCTGGTGGCAAAAACACCCCGTAAGTTAGCCCTGTCTACGTCTGTTGGGGATGAGTGTGGTTTGTACTTCAGAACCGCCTACTAACCTGCACGAACCGCAGCTACGAGTCTATCAAGATCCACACCAACCCGACCGCCAAAGAGCCTGGCCAACTCGGCAGTACGTCTCGCACATAGTTTGCTCCCTCAAAGCCTACAGCTCTCACCCTACCAAACAAAGCAAGGCATTCCCTCACTCATGCACCAACCTCATGTGCCACTTCCTCATCCCACCAAACCCGTCTCTGGACTCTCGCCCATCCATCGCACACACATTCAAACAAACTCGCAGCACTAACAAAACGCCTCTCCCCTTCCCAGGCACCGACGACACCACCAACAACCCGACCACCCTCCCGGCCAACACAAACACCACATCCACCACGCACGTCACAGCGGCCGAGAAGACCCGCTTCGGCCAGGCACTGTCGGAGCAGGGCGGCATGAGCGGTCACACAGCGCCCGACCACGCCTCTGGCAGCGCCAAACAGGCCGGCGGGTATGGCGGGACGGACAGCCTGGTCGAAAATATCGAAGGGGGAGATGCGGCGCAGAGCCGGAGGGCGCAGGGGTACGGCGGAGAGAGGGATGTGAGGAGAGATGTTGGTGCGTAAGAGAGGGGCTGGCGGTGGTAGGCGTGATGGAAGTGGTGGCGTAGTTGGCTCTGGTTTTATGATCAATGAATTCTATATTTCTTGCGCCCTATCTTTTTTTTTTCTTTTTTTGATTCTGCTTCTCCTAGTGTGGTTGCTGGTGCAGTGGAAGGGTCTGATAACGTGCTTTGACGACGCACTTTCCCGAGATGAGAAGACTGCGTGAAGCGAGAATAATTAATCTGAATGCCTGCAATGTGCTCTCTAGCAGCTGAGGAAAATATGGCTGTTGGAATCGACAGAAAGGCTCATCGTTCGGAGGGGTGGCTCATTACCGTCATATTTATGAGGTGAATGTCAAAAATTGGCCGAGCCATATCAAAACTTTATGCATACGGCTGATAAGTCACGCTCGTACTGTCGTTCCAATTAGGAGTCTTGTGATGAATAGCTCCGACATCCACGTGCAATGGCAGCAATCACCCAAGTGAGTTCATCTCAGAGGAGCCAATATCGAATAAATGGGAGGAACTAAAACTAAGTGATATCGTCGGGACTAAAAGGAAACCAGGAATCAAGAAATTCGGCTCACCGACCGAAGCAAGAAGCAAACAATTTCCGCAAGAATATCTTCACAGACCCGCCACCCATAGACCGACCAACAGTCTTTTCCTCCATTCCTTCTTCAAACGCTCCGTCATCGACAAAAGGCGAAGGAACCGAAGCCTCTTCCACGACCAACTCGTCTTTTCCCGATAAACCATCTTTTTCCCCCACAAGGGCCTCAGGTCCAGAGTGCCCGACCGGTAATGACAGCAATCCCTTAAAATTTTCGCTCACGATAGACATCTCCAGTGAGCGCAATCTCAAAATCCTTATTCCTGCCCCTGCCCTCCTTCTCCAACTTCCTCACGAGCGGCAGGACGGTCTCGCCAAACAGTTGAATCTCTTCATCATAGTGCAAGAAAGCGGTCAAGATTATGTCGACGCCGATGCTCTTCAGCAACAGGATACGGTCGGCGATCTGTTCCTTGGTGCCAATGAGCTTCGTTTTAAAGCCGTCGTTGTACTGGACCAAGTCCTCGAACTTGCTCTGGGCCCACATGCCGGTCTTGTTGGCCGTCGACGCGCCCGCATTCTGGACCTGCTGCCTGAAGCCCTCAACGGCCTCGGCGTCGGCCTTGCCCTGGATCTCCTGCAGTACGCGGATGGCTTCGGCCTCGGTCTCGCGGACGATGACGAAGCCGTTGAGGGCGAAGCGAACCTTGCCCTCGCGACCGTAGCGGCGCGCACGCTCCTTGACGTCCTCGATCTGGGTGATGAAGCCCTCCAGCGTGTTGCCGTTCATGAAATAGACGTCGCTGACGGCGCCGGCATTGTCGCGCGCGTCAATGCTGTTGCCGCCCTGAAAGATCTCCGGGTACGGGCGGCCCGGCCACGAGAGCGGCTTGGGCTTGAGCGGGTAGTCGTGGAACTGGTAGAAGTCGCCCTTGTACGTGAAGCTGTCCTGCGTCCAGATGCCGCGCAGGCACTCGATGAACTCACGCGACCGCCGGTACCGCTCTGCGTGGTCCAGCCACCACTGCCCGATCGACGTGAACTCAGCCTTGAACCACCCGCTGACGATGTTGACCGCGATGCGGCCGTCCGTGTAATTGTCGATGCTGGCGATCTGCTTGGCCGCGACTGCTGGGTTCCAAGGGCCGGGCAGCAGTGCAGCGATCAACTTGAGCCGCTCCGTGCTATGCAGCAGCGCCTGGCTGAAGCTGACCGGCTCGTGCTGGTTGTCGGCGCCATAGCCCGCCATGAAGCGGATCTGCGAGAGCGCGTACTCGAAGCCGACCCGCTCGGCGGTGCGGGCGTACCGCTTGTTGGCCTTGAGGTCCCAGTGCGTGCGCTGCGGGATCTTCGAGATGACTAGGCCTCCTGAGACATTGGGCACCCAGTAGGCGAACTGGACACGGTCAGGATCGGAGTTGAGCTGATCCGCATATGCAAAGTCATCCGAAGGGAGATCTGCGGACGCAGTGCTGATACCGTTGGGGATGGAAGGGCCGGTAGAGGCCGAATCAGCAATAGGCACTACAATACGTTTGCCGCTCACAGTGCCGCTCCTGAGCCTGTCGAGTGCGGCGTTGATACCCGCAAGTCCTCCATCGGCAACCTCTATCTCCGGGAACTTGAGAGTCCTGGCCACCAGCAGCTCCTCGAGCCAGGTCATAAGTGACTCACCCACCGGGGAGGCACTGTGAAAGATCTTGATGGGCACAGTGTGCTGTTGGACGTCAATGACCTTGTTACTGGGAAGACCCGTGAATCCAAGCAGATGAGCACGCTTCTCGGCTGCCGAGGTGTGGAGAATCTCCTGGAGATGGGTGGCGGACTCTTTGCCCGTGACATCAATGGCGAAGCGCAACTGGTTGCCAGTGATGCTGCGGATCACATCAATGGCTCGCTGATGGTCAAACCTGTCCACCAGCATGTCTGCGCCGAAGTCGATCAATCTCTTTCCATTCTTGGCTACGTCCGCAACGGCGATGACCCGGAGCCCAGCGAGCTTGGCCAATTGAAGAGCGAAGATTCCAGTGGTTGATGAACCTATCCGCGATCAGCATGTGTCTGAGAAGAATTGCCTCAGTTTTCAGAGCTTACCTCCCCAAATCACGATCCAATCGCCGCGTGTAGGCCGCTCATCGTACGGAATGCTGTCGAAGACCTCAGCGCGCACATCGTCGGGGAATTGACTGCGGTCAATACTGCGAACGAGCTGATACAGATCTGGGCCCAGAGGAGCATCCTGGGCCAGAGAGCTGAAGTCGACGCCGAGCGAAGTGCCCAGGCCAATGGCTGCCGCGACGAAAGCAACGCCAATGGCCGCGCCCGTCTTCACCGAGACGCCCTTGGGAATTCTCGCAACATTGTAATCGGTCGTGACCACGTACTCCTGGTAGGCGGCCTTGCGGATATCTCTGTAGTCGGTCGAAGGGCCGAAGACGACGTCGCCGCTCTGGACGCGGCTGGGCTTGCGCGGGGCGCGAACGACGATTCCGGCAAAGTCCCTGCCATTGACCCACGGATACGAGGGCTGGCCGAAGTTGTAGTCCGGGCCCTTCCAGTCGACAGGGTTCAGGCCGATAGCGAGGACTTGGATGAGGATCTCGTCGTCGCTCTTGAGCGAGGGGATCTCCTTGGCCTTCTCGAGCGAGTACTTCTGGCGCGGGCCGTGGAGGAGGAGGACGTCTTGCTGAGGGGAGCCTAGCTTGAGGAAGTCGTCATCGGCAGTGTATTGGGCGGTGCCATTGGTGCCATTGATGTAGCCATTGGAGTGCGAGTGCAGGTTGGAATAGGTGTAGGAGCTATGCGAACTGCTGGGAGGGCCGGACTTCAGCGAAGAGAAGGGAGCGGAAGAAACAGAGGGGCGATGAGACAGAATGGCAGAGTGGCCATTGGATCCATTGGCCTCGCCGCCCCTGCCACAGGAAGGGTCGTGGCGGAGAGAGAGAAAGGGGCCGTTGGCGATGGAGGTAGGCATTGTCGGAAGCGGGGAGGCTGCAGACAAAGGCGGGACGCAGGGCGGAGGAGGGCAGCTTAAGAAGTCGCTGGAAATTGTCACGACAGAGCCCGCGAATAATGCAGGTTATGTGGACCAGCAAGAGAAACCCACGGAGCGCGGGATGGCGGGACGATTGGAGGTTTTGGATGGAGAGCCTGGAGCTTGTCAGTCGTGGGCGTCCCTTAGTCCGATGACGTGCTTCGAGCCCGGCCTGCAGCTACTTGTGCGGGCTGGGGAGCAGCTGGAGCGATGCATTTAAGT
>JAJJID010000776.1:0-10955 GCA_022204955.1 Macrophomina pseudophaseolina
ATCCTTCCGACCTTTACGCGACTTGGGCCATCTTTGGGCCTGACTAGAATCTCATGAGAGGATTTGGTGGCTTAAAGGAGTTCTGTTGAAAGGCTTCGGAATTATACGACGAAATTGATTCGGATCAAAACTTATTACGGTTATGATTCCATATCTAACGGCCGGCCCGGCTCATATCTGGCTCAAGAAAAACGAATACTGGGCAGAAATTGGTCTCGGCCGGGTAATCATTGATGTTTTCGCCGAAGCAGGTCAGTACCTTGGCTTCGGTAACCTCACTGTTAACGCGCTGCCGGATGGGAATCGTTCCAACTCAGAAGTCGTCATCAAGCTCAACGTTACGACCACTGAGGAGGTGAAACGAACGGCAGAGGGCTACGGCGGCACGAACATGACGTGGAAGTTGCGCCTGGGGATAGCGGCCGTAGAAATTAAGAAATACTCCCTGTATGATGACCGAGGGTCCTACAAATCGTGGATGGCGGAGGCTATACGGGAACTGGAAGTCCCCACTGTTGTGAACATGCCCATGCTACCCGTTTCATGACAGCATAGAAGTAAACATTGGGCGTCTTCAATACCTTCTCGCCAAAAGCGTACATTACAGTAGCAAAGATCCCACATTCTCCTCCAGCATTCATCCTCCCTTCTTGCTTGCAACGAGCTCTTTTGACAGCGCGCTCGCGCCGTTCCAGAAGAAAGACTCGGCACTCACAAGGCTTGGACGGGCCGCTCGTAGCGCTCATTCCCACAAACAATCCAGAACAATACCCAATCAGCCAACGAGGAACAGGAGGCCATAGGATAAATTCAGCCTCTCGGCGAGATGAATTCTACAATGTCAACCAATAATCCGTCATAGTGCATTCGGACAGATCCAGTTCCGGTAGTCTCGGAGCTCGCGCTTCATTTCCTATCATTCCCCAAATCGACTAGCTGTTCGAGATTCTGTTGATCCTGGCCTTCTTGAAGAATTCAGACCCTTTGCATTGGCCATCTCAGGCATTCCCGATGCCGTTTCCAACGGCACCAGCAGTTCCGATCAGTATATGCCACGCTCAGCCATGCGTGTGCCAGGCATGATCGGAGGAGCCCAGTAGAGGTGTTGAACATGCAAAAACGAGCAACGCCAATGGCTCCTTCCACTGTAAGCAATTCTCAACCCCGTCTTGCGTAGATATGCGGTAGAGCCAAGTCAAGACTATCTGCTCATTCGCATCTCCACTAGGGCTTACCAGCCCGTCGCCGAATGCTCCATTGAAGCACACCGTCAAGCCATCGAGAGCGCGAACCATTGCGCCAAAATATAGTCCTAGAGAAGAATCTACAAATCCTCGCAACTGCTTCATGGGTTCAGTCCAACGTGTCCGGGGCTGATCCTCTGCCGCAGGCCAGTCGGCTCTTTCTGGATCTTTGCATCAACCAAGAGGCCCGGAGAAGACGTTACGGCTAACCTACGGCGTCGACTATTGGGCACACTCCGCACATCAAGGGTAAGAAAGCCGCGGAGCCACTTTTGCTGAACGCTAGCAGTTCTCCTGGCTGCGCGCCTCGTACAAAGGTGAAAAAGCATACAAAGCAAGCAGCTATAAAGGCTGTGGGACAGTTTCGCTCGATTAGGTGTGGCAGGAACTTGTGATCCCTTGAAGTTCAAGTGAAAAGCGCTCATTGGATATCGTCGAATAATGGCCCTATTTTGCGCTGTCGAAGCGTGCGAGGTGAAGAGAGGCAAAGGCGAGGATGGATTGCAAGACATAGTTGTGCATATACCCTGGCTCGACGGCGGCTTTGCGGCAAGCCAACCGGACTTCATTGTTTCTAATATTCCGGGCTCTGGTGTATGCGATGTAGTGGCGCAGAAGCTTAGTGTCCTTCGGGGCTCAACGCGGGTAACTCCACGATTACAGAGTGAGAAATGTGCTTGACCAAGGAGGAAATCCCACCACATGGCGTGAGGATAACGCTCTGTGCACTTTTGGAGGCCCTGGTAGTTGTCAGCCAGTTCTTTTGTGGTCTAATTCGCCGCAAAGACGCAAGAGGAACATTTTTTTTCGGGCATTGCCTTTTCGGCTGCGGTCAAAGACGTGGCTTGCTTTCGTCCGGTTCGACTGGTGTGTAGTCCCGATAGATTGCAAATGAGATGCAATTCTGAAATAGTGACATTGACTCATAGCACTAAGATATTTGCAAGAGACTTGATTGGCTCGCCGAATATATAAACTGCGCACCTTGATCCTTGATCTCTTACCGTTCTCGCAACACTGTCAGGACTTTCGATGCGGCCTTCTGAACATGAACTCCTGTTTCGGTGACATTCTTAGCTCACAGGCCGGATCATCCGATAGAATTCTGTCGGCTCCAGCAGATTTTTGTAATCACACTGAATTTGGGTAGTTTTACAGTGATTTAATGGTGCTGGAAGCAGCCACTTAAGCGAGTACACAAAATGGCGGGGTAGAGCATGGACCATCACTGGGGACGGAGCGTGCCTTACTATTTATAGGCCGAGCATTTCCGGGCTAAGATTCGTCGGTCCGTCCAGTGATTGACACAATAGTTGCCAAAGGAAAACATAAAGTCACCTCATTCACTCGAAACGTACTTCCCTTTCGATCCCCTACAGGTCTGCACGAACTGGCTTTTCTCAGCCTATCCGGGAGCTCTAGGTTAGTGGCCCTGAGCTGGTTCAGGTGGATTATGACAATGTCGAATCCCTAGCACAAAAGTTTCGGGACATCAATACGGTGTTATGCTTTATTGTGGCAGCTGAAGACTCAATCCGCTTTTCAGGCGGAAGAAAACCTCATTGACGCATCGATCAAGGCTACATTCCGACGTTTTGCAGCTTCCGAGTGGGCTATGTAAGCTTCAAATGTAATGACGTGTGATGGTACACACTTTTGACAATGAAGCAGGCGGAGTAACAGCTCATTCATGACCTATGGTTTCAAAGATGCCGTGCGCGAGTATCTTGAGGAGCTGAATAAACACAAGCCGGCGAGGCTAACTTTTGTCTACACATCCACCTCATTCAATCTCCATACAAATTACACTAATTATGGAGGCAAGTCCTAGAATACACGCTTTTCCAGCCCGGATTATTTCTGAATTACTTCGCCTACCCTTGCTCAAACATAAAGTACATACAATCCTATGGCGCAGTTGTTTGTTGGCTTCGAGAATCGACGGGCACACGGCTTCGACTATTGGAACTGCCCCATCACTCCCATTACCTTGGAGGATATGGCCGAGGTTGTGGCCCAAGCCTTGGAGCACGATGGAAGATGGCCGGTTGTAATTGGTATGCGGGGCACTCAAACCACCCCTCCTATCTCAATGAGCTTGGAAAAAGATTAAAGGTAAGTTAATTGCGCATAGAAGTCTCGGAGAGATTATATTCTGAATAACTGATCACAAACAGGTCATACGAATGTCGAAGGTCTGTCTGTCCCATATCTCTCAAGCGGCGTGCTCAAAGCACCCTGGTTTTCGGCCATCCCTCGTTCTGAGACTCCTGAAGGGCTCAAGATGGAGACGTCTGGGCATCTGACAACCTCCTTCCCGAATTGTGTAGTAGATGGTTGTTGGGCGGTCTCGGATGAGTGGAATGCACTTCTTCCAAATCACCGATTCACCACTGCCGAAGAGTGTCTAAGCGCCGTGTGGGAAAAGCAAACCGTGAACATGTCTGTCAGTCCCGCGACTTCGTCAGTTTTCGTTGTCTTTCATTACTCGCTATTACGCTGTATTGCCATAAACGATCAGATTTAGCTCTTGCTTTCCTGAGCGCAAATGCAGAATTCCAAAGAGCATCACAATGACGTTTGGATCGATGCGATGTTGTTTCACTCGCACCAAGCTACTCATCCCAGTCCAGGAGTGTTCCATGCAAATACCTTTATCCTTACCGAACCAGAACAAATTTTTGGTCTGGCTTTGGCGATGCCTAAACGACCATTTATCACATTTTCTGCGCATCAATTTCTTAGAGGATTTACACTCGCACGTTTCAAGCACCAGCAGTGCTGATGATTTTTTTTTTCTTTTTTTCTAATTCCAACTTAAACTGTAGTCTAGTCCTGTAATTCACCCTTGCTAGCATCCCGAAGGCGTTGATCCCTCGCGTCAGGTTGACGTTCATCAATACATCATGCATACGTAACGCTATGATGTATAACCGTGTTACCCCGTGATCGCGCTAGCTTATATATTCTGAATATCCTTCTACGTAGTCGGGCTGATGCTTCATTGATTATTCGCTCTTACGGGGTCACTTAAATCACAGTCCAGTCAATCGATTCGTCACAATGTCTTTCCAGCGCAACATCGACCGAGATGCGACCCTCCAGGGCATCAACGACCAGCCAGAGGATATCAGCCATCAGGCCCAGGGCCATAAGGCCAACTTGAGCAACCCGAGTATGTTCTCAACCAGTATGCGTAAAATGCATGGCCGGGGCGCTTGCTCACATAGATTCAGACACCAGCGAGGAATCGAAGAAGAATTCCCGCCAAGTGCTCGAGTCTTTGGGCGGAGAAGGTGCCTTTTACGGCAAGGAGGAGGAGAGCAAGGACCCTACCAGAGTTGCAGCTGGACTGAAGTCGTAAGTCCGCACGCGTTCATTGTACTTCTTCCATGGGCCTCGGAGACTGACCCTTTGTCCTCCACAAAGTACTATCAATCAGTCGAAGCCGGAGGTCAGTGACGAAGCGCGCGAGTCCGCCAAAGACAGGCTGGACGGTATTGGAGGTGGGCGAAAGTAGGCCGGCCGACGACGGCGAGCAATGAGGTTGACGATTTGCCATGAATGACGAAAACGCTATGTATGAGTAGGAGCAATTGAAGACGCGCACATTTAATTCCACTCTGTTGCGCTCCTGTATGATCATTTGATACAGCGCTCCTACTTGAAGGCAGGATGGATGGGAAGCACTGTGATGCTCGTGCGTGACGTGTTCTACAAATGTTGGTGAGTGATGAAGCATCCGATCGTGGCCTGGTACTTCTGCAAAGTCTATACGAGCCTTCGAAGACCAATCCTTAGTTTCGCTGCCTATAACTTTGCGTGCCTTCTCTCGGTTTTCTCTTCCTCCTCCCTCTTGAGGTCAGCCTCGCTTTCATCGTCCCATGGCACCCTGAAAGACGCATGCTTGTCGTTCATAGAAACTTGAACCTTGTGATGCTCGGCGGTTGCGTAGACGATCTTGCGGTCCAGCGAAGTCATTTCTCCCCGAATCAAGGCCATGGTCTTGCCCGCTTGCACGACGCGGGAGGTGAGCAATACGGTGGTGCCGATGGGGACTGCACGCAAGTAAGAAATATTGAGGGCACGGGTCACGCCGCCCATGAAGCTTGTCTGGGTAAGCTGAGCCCACTTTCGGGAAAGGGGTGGATACTCACAACCAGAAATTTGGGCGGGACAGCGGGTTTAAGGCGGAGGTGGTGGCCATGTCTGCGGCTGTCAAGGCCTGTCAGAAGCCGGGGCGCTGGGGCAACATACCAAAAATAACACCAGCGGCTCCACCGTGCATCACGTCGTTCAGATTGGAAAACTCATTGCCGACGGTGAGCTCGTACTGCGCATAGCCCTCCAGGCCGGCATCGACGAGCTTCAATTTGCTCATGACCGAATGGTCAAAGTCCTGCGCGCAGCGACAAGGTCAGCGTGGAGCCGAATGCGGAAGTTGGAGGACCGGGGCACCCACCACATGGCCGGGTGGCCTCTGTGCAGAGATGAGTTTGTACCTGTGCGCCGCGAACCCTAAGCGTGGGCGAGCGGTGGTGGTGGGGCGGGGGATTTACCGGTCGAACAGGGCTTGAACGGCGCGCATGGCCTTCGCTCTGCCGTCAGCATCGGTGGGCGCCATGGCGGCGGAGGCATTGGACGGCAGAGAGGGGATGCGCTGGCTGATATGCGCAGAGCAGCGACCCCTCCTCTCTCATCAGCCCGCGCTGGGACTGCGAAAAGCCTCGGGCCGGCGGGGATCTGCGGCTAGCAGGCGGAAGGCTGAGGCTGGCGCGTCGTTCGCGTGCATCTCGAAACCAATCGCCGTGACGCGAAACATGCGCTTGACGATCATACCCATCTCACCCTACACTCGCGCCTCAGCTTGCCCGGACACGTATATCCTTTCTCTGCCCATGCCCTCCTCTCGCTGAAAAGCCCTCTCTCCTCTGCCAATTCTGACAGCTGGCGTTCTGTCTCCCTCTCCCGTCGGCTGCCGCACGCCATGGCCTCTCCAGCTCCGCCTGCCACCAAAGAGCTCCGGCGCAAAGTGCTGCGCGTGCTGTTTTTCTCATTGCTACTGGATCTGGTATTATCCGCTGCCCCTGCCCCTCCGGCTCCGGCAGCATTCTCCGGGCAAAGCTGACGGATCTCCTCGCCAGATATCCTTCACCTTCATCCTTCCGCTGTTTCCGAAGCTCCTCGAGTTCTACCGCGACCACGAAGCCGCCCACGCCTCCTCCAACACCGTCCTCAACCGCGTGCTCGCCGGTCTAAACGCCTACAAAAATGCCTTCGCCAAGCCCATCAACGACCGCTACGACATTGTCCTCCTCGGCGGAGCGCTCGGCTCGCTCTTCTCCTTCCTCCAAGCCATCGCCTCCCCCATAATCGGCACGCTCTCCGACAAATACGGCCGGCGCACTGCGCTGCTCTGGTCCATGACGGGCAACATCCTCTCCGTCGCGCTCTGGGTCGCCGCCACCGACTTCCGCACCTTCCTGGCGTCGCGCGTGGTGGGCGGGCTGAGCGAGGGCAACGTGCAGCTGGCGCTCGCCATCGCGACCGACATCAGCGACGACACGCAGCGCGGCGCGACCATGGCCCTCGTCGGCGCCTGCTTCAGCATCGCCTTCACCTTCGGCCCCGCCCTGGGCGCCTGGCTCTCCACCATCACCACCGTCGCCGCCAACCCCTTCGCCACCGCCGCCGGCTTCTCGCTGTTCCTCATCGTCACCGAGACTCTGTACCTGTACTTCTGCCTGCCCGAGACCCTGCCCAGCGCTTCGGCCGCGCCCACCGCGAACGGCGACGCCAAGGAGCAGGCGAGCGAGAAGCCGCGCGTGCGCACCAATTCGCACGCCCTGCTCAACTTCACGCACTTTATCTTCATCCTGTTCTTCTCCGGCATGGAGTTCTCGCTGCCGTTCATGACGTACGACCTCTTCGCGTACGAGTCGAAGCAGTCCGGCCGTCTTTTGGGCTTCATTGGTCTTGTGGCCTCGCTTCTGCAGGGGTCCGTCACTCGCCGTCTGCACCCGCTCCGCGTCGTCCAGACTGGCGTGCTGAGCTGCGCGGTAGGCTTCTTTCTGCTTGGCCGGTTGACCACTGAGAAGGGACTGTATGCGGCGGCTGCTTGTCTGGCTGTGACCAGTGCAACGGTCGTGACTGGTTTGAACAGCTTGAGCAGTTTCGAGGCTAGAGAGGGGGAGAGGGGCGGCAAGTTGGGCAATCACCGTAGTTGGGGTACGTTCTTTCCTTTCCGGTCTCGTGGAGCGGAGGGAGTGGTCCGAGTTGAGCATGAATTCGCTAACATCATTGCCTCTTGCAGGTCAAATTGGTCGCTCTCTCGGCCCGCTCATCTTCTGCTCGCTATATTGGTGGGCTGGTCGCGAGTTTGCATATGCCGTTGGCGGAGCTGGTATGGTCGGAGTATGCGGTGTCGTCTTTGGGGGGTTGAAAACACCGCCCGGTACTGAGGTCAAGAGGAAGGCTAAGGAGCCGGCGCAGGCGTCTGTGAAGTCGTGATCTATTTAGATATATAAGCAATCTCATAATAGATGGTGTTAATATGTCAATGACTTGCTTGGGGTATACAGCAGAGGTCCCTGAAGGCGCCACGAATGTTAACAAAAGCTAAGCAACATGCACAGCGAGAAATTCAATAAAGTGTCATTGAATTCCATGCGCGTGATGCAGCAAATTTTTGTGAAACAAAAGAGACCCGCGACTCTTTGTAATCGGGTATTGTCCTTGACCGTATACAGTGTCTCTTCCTGAATTTCCCTCCCATCCAAAATAAACGCCAATTGATGCTCTACACATGATGGTACATGGACTATGACCCGCCGGGTCCCACCTATTTCTTCTTCTTCTGGCCGCCCTTGAGTTCTGCGGAATTATTAGCACTTCGTCCCAGGCGATTCCGTGAACGGCAAACTGACCTGGCGGGCCCCTCTTCTTCTTCGGAGCGCCCTTTCCACGGGCTTTGAGACTGTATACGGAAAAATGTCAGCATGCGTTTCCCACCATACCGATCCCCGGCACCCATTTTCCCGTGTTGGCCGTCCGTCCATTATGCAGTACGCGATACACATCCACATATGGCCAACCCGAAAGCGAAACGAAAAAAAAAGAGACAACATACGCCGCAACCTTCTCCTGCCGATCCCACTCTGCAAGATCCAAGCCCTCCCACTCCGGGTATAACTTCGCGAGGTCGGTGAACGTGCCGATGCGACGCGGGTAGTAGGCGGCGACGGACGGACCCTTGAGACGCTCACGCAGGACCTTGGTGCCGAGACGGGCGCCGGTGGGATTGAAGACGGTGTTGAAGACTTTGCATTGTGCCTGCGTGACATGAGATTACTTAGCCACGGGAATCATCGTGATGGCGGATGTGGTGGGTTGGGAAGGACAGCTGCGGGAAAGCCATGGACCATTGAATAAAAGGTCTGCAAGCTATTATGAACCAAAGACTCACCCTCATAAGCTCAATGATGCGGGCGCGGGGGACCGACATGGTTGCGGGATGGGGGGAAGAGATGCTCGTCGCCGTCGTCGTCGTCGTCGTCGCCGTCGTCGCGGAGGTCGCTGCATAACTTCGGCGCGTAGGCGGTGAGTAGTTTTTGCCGGCCTGCTCGAACGACGCCATTCCTGGGCTGGAATGGTTCCCGCTCGCTAAGCAGATCGCGGGGCAGCTGGCTGCTGATTTATCGCGTCGCGCGCAACGCCATCCGCGACTTTTCTCACTGCCACCGACCTTCGAGCTCGCCGACGCTACTACGCCTTGCACTCTTAACCTCTGAGTTCGAATCAGCACTCCCAACCCTTCCGTGGCAGCAATTGGGTGGGCTGAGCACTGTCGCCACGCACATCCTAGCATGGTCACCAACGGTAAATCGAGCGACAAGGCCGGCGCTGGTGCGAAGCGCCCGCTTGCGGGTGACGCCAGCAACGACAATCCCAAGAAGCGCATGACCTTCGATATAAGCGCGAACAGGTCGACAGCCCCAAACCTTTACGAAACGAATGGTAAAGTCTCTGTGATAGCTGTCCGTTTTTAGGCGCATTTTGCGCTTTGCCCGCGGTGGAGCAGATCTGCGAATCCTTGCCGACAGCATCTTCGAACACATTCCCTGCACTCGTGTCGTTCTTTACTTTGGTGAGCTTTCTTCCAATCAATATCACATCACTGATGGCGGATCACTAGCTCGTTCACCCCCTCAAGATATTCCCGCTCTCCCGGCCCTGCGCGACCCGGCCAACGTCCAGGCCGTCTTCACCCACCCCTCCGCTACGAAGTACAGGAAGTATTCCTACAACCGCCTTGAATTCTACGGCGATGCTGTGATTGAGCTGGCCGCAACTGATCTCGTCTGGGACACTTACCCTGAGCTTAATGATGGTCGCCTTTCTCAAGTCCGCGAGACTCTTGTCAATAACGGCCGTCTCGCAAGCTTCTCCATGTGGTACGGTTTCGACAAGCGCCTGCAGAGGAACCACGTGGAGGAGTGGAAGGAAGCAGCCTGGGTCAAGGTCCTCGGTGACGTCTTCGAAGCCTACATAGGTGCCCTTGCTATCGAGGATCGTGGTACCAACAACACCCGCGCTCAGGAATGGCTCCGTGAGCTCTGGAAGCCTCTCCTGCTCGACAGCGATATCTTTCTTGAGGAAGATGAGCAGCTTCAGGAACAGGTCAAGTCCGAAGCTAACCGCCTGTTTGCTCCCAGCGCTTCCGGCCTAAAGGCATCCTACAAGGATATTAAGCAGTCCATGAAGAACAAAGCTCAGCAGAACTTCTGTGTAGGTCTCTACCTTGATGGCTCCATTGATGGCTGTGGTTACAGCAATCTGGAGCTGGGCGTGGGAGAGGGCCAGAGTAAGAAGATTGCTAGGGCTCGCGCTGCTAAGAATGCCCTCGCCAGGGCCAGGACCGACCCTGCCCTAAAGAAGCTGACGGAGAAAACGGAGAAGTTCCTTGCGGAGAGAGTGGCTGCTAGGGAGAAGGCTGAGGTGGAGGCAAAGACCAAAGCCTAGGAGGAGTAAATGAGAAGAGACGGTGCACAGCATAGCTTACGACTTTCTCTCCGCAGTCTTCCCATCTGGAGAGCGATATTGCATGAGCAACGGAGTCTAGGGGGATACTTCCTGATTTTGCTTGATACCCCAATAGGCAATCAATGTACATCTGAACTTGTGAATCCTCTCGCACTCTTAGATGCATCGTCCGGCTTGGTGAGAACGTCCACTATCGATCGTCGTCTATTCCCAAGCAAAGACATCCGCTTCTCACCAACAACGACCCGGAATCACTTACCGTTCACCCCTGCGTCCCAGACGCCATCAAACCGCCCAACCTCCTCAACTGCCCCTCGCACTCGCGCCATACCCTCCACATCCCCCTCTCCGCCTCCCTCTCCACCAATGCCTCAAACCTCCTCTCCACCTCCTCCACACTCAAGACGGCCCCCTCCCCCTCCACTTTCAACTCCCCCGTCTCCATCTCCACGCTCACCCGCTGATCCACCATGTCCAACAATCCCCTCACCTCCCTCGTCCTGCCCGCCCGCCTCAGTCCACCCCCTTTCTCCATCCCCCTCTCCGCCACCACATCCACGTTCTCCCACTCCCACACCTGCATCCCCTCGCGCGCCCACCCGACGAACCGCACCGCCCACGCACACGCGTACCCCGCGCGGAGGTAGCCTCGCTCCGCCGGCCGCGACA
>JAJJID010000777.1:0-10900 GCA_022204955.1 Macrophomina pseudophaseolina
GTGTATAGGTGTTATGGTCTAGAAGCCTAGTGGCAAAAGTAAGCTTCGGAAGAATCCTTAGTAGATACATAACTCTATTTTACCCCTATATTTAAGTTAATTCTTCTTTTTTTCTTCTTTTTCTTTTCTTAAGTTCTAGCTTCCTATACGTAGCGCAATAAACCTTTCAGTAATTATCCTGAGGTTAAGCCTTAACAATAGGCCTTAGCTATAACTAGGCCACCATAGCTAAATCCTTACTACTAAGGATTTATATCTAAGAATACTACTCTTTAAAGGCTCTCTGCTTATAACCCATTATTTACTTATAGAAAGGTATCAACACCTCGCCTTAATATAACCTCTATTATCTTTAGGGCTTCGGCTTTATTAACTATTTCTTTCTATTAATTTAGCTATTTGTCTATATTCTAATTATTAGGAGGCTTTTCTAGCTGGCAAAGCTAGTTAACGATAAGGCATTTCTACGTAGCAGTGGATGGCTTAATCCTCGCTTATAGAGCTCTAAGTTAGTAGTATGGGTGTATATTAGAAAGATTCTAAAGAATTAGTTAAAGCAAGGCTTCTACAGAGTTATTAATAACTGTTAAGAGGTCGTTAATTTTCTTACGAATATGCTTATAGTTCTTCTTCTTCTCCTTATAGTTATCTAGATCGAGATGGTAATAGTTAATTATCTATTCTTATTATCGAGTTGGCTTAACCGGTGCTGCGAATTGTACTGGGCATTCCGGCTTGCTCGGATTGATGTATTTAAATATATTAGCATGTTATGCGCGTGATTGGATAAGGTTAAACTAGATATCCTAGTCTTAAGAGCCTTTTAAAATGATTATTAGCTTCGAGGACATTATAGTTATTAGTTTTAATGCATTATTAATTGGATTGGTTCGTTGGTCGCACGCGTGAAACGGGCCGAATAGATTAACTAATCGCTTAGGAACGTAGTAATACTATTAGCTATAACTCACTTGTGCACGTAGCTACGCTATAATAGGTACGGTTAGCTATTATTAGCTATCGTTACACCGTAGTATGTGTCTTTAGTTGGCTAATAACGGTTAAGGTTGCGTACTACTAGTGGCACCGTGTGCTTAAGCCGCTTCGGATGTCGACTAGATGCCTTAGAATGACTAAAAGGTAGTTATAGATAATACTTTAGATAGTAGAAGGTATTAAACGCATATCCGGGCTTATAACTGTTGGATTTGGTGGTGATACCATCAATTGAGAATAAGTGGCATGAGGCGTGAGAGGGACGCTTAGGGGAGTCCTCTTATCCGTCCTCTTCCATGACTAAGCTAAAGTTTATCGTACACACACGTGATATTCCAACACCTATTCAGCAAGGGGTATAAAACTACGAAGATTGTCCATTTCTCTAATTCCCTAGCTTACTCTTCTTGTAGATAGCAATGCCAATGCATATCCGCGAGTGCACCGAATGCAAGCCATCACAGCCATAACCATACGAGAGGAGTTCGAAAGAAAAACTATCTACATGGCCTGCTATTGAGACCAACTCAACGGCCGTAGCGCTCGCGGTATTTGGGGAAGAGCAAATGTTATACGTTCGCATCAGCGGACTGAGAGTAGCCTTGGCGTGGTGATGAAAAAGAGTAATAGTGAGTACTGCGTCTCGGGCCATGTTCCTCGCCTTCTTTCGTTTCTGGGTTGGTATCCTTTTCCTCCTCGTTTTGCTTTTCTTTGCCCTTTTCCTTTCCCTTTCCCTTTGCCTTTCCTTTCGTCCTTCGCTTTCCGTCTTCCTTTCCGTCTTCCTTTTCTTTCTTTTACACCTGAGTCTTTGGTCTGCTCCACCGGAAGCGGCATCTTGAGGCCTTTGATGGGTGAAGAGTCCTTGACGGCATCCTGCCACGATTCCAGAATCGTCGTAAACTCACCATCGCCCAGGTATCTTCTGAGAGGGTAAATGATGAAGTGAAGCATAGAATAGGCGATTGGCCAACCCAGAATGAGAATATATTTCCAATCCAGCGAAGTAGCCCGATAGTAGGCTCGACAACCTTGGTGTCCAAAAGCTTTGCGTCGATCAATGCAAATATGGCGAGGGACAGCGCAACGGCAGACGTTACTACCATGTTGATCAAAGTGCCCCGACTGGGAGTGGGTGTCTCGCTCATGCTGTAGATGCTGGCTGCAAACCCCAAGGGCAAGAACACGACGATGACGTATGTGAAGACGTTGATGTTCTCGCTGCCTCGCAATGAACGATCATCACGGATCGACGCCAAGCGTCCGGTGAGGGACTCTCGAAAAACTTGGATACCTGCTCGCAACCGCTCCAATTTGCGGATCTGGCGCTCATTCAGCACCCGGACTTTTGTTATTGCATCACGATACCTCCGCTCATCGTTGCGCATCCATCGGGGCCTCTCGGATCCGCGGTTCTCTTCACGGCGAGTCCAGTCGTTGAGCCTTTCCAGATTCTCGCTGAGGTCGTCTTTGATGGTCTGCAGGAACTGTTCAGAGCGGCGCCAGCGATCGATGATGTCAAAATAGCTGTCGCTGCTGTCTTGCTTGAGCAGCATGTTGCCGCTTTGCAGAGAAGTCGCAATGGCATTCAGCGGATGCGATGCCCTGACGGTCATGGAGTGTCGTTGAAGCAGCAGGCTGACTGAGCCTTCTGATGTTGTCTCGTTGCCGGGAATTTGCAACACAATTCTTTTTACCCACTTGAGGATCTCTTCGGTGCTCGACTCGATTGCTACCAACATTTCGTTCAGAAGGAGTGGCTCGAGAACTTTGCGCTGCTGCCAGGGGTTTTTCTCTCCGGGTTTGGTCGAGCTGGTCTGAACATGCTTGAGCTTCGAAAGGCGTTCCGCCAGACTCGGAGGACCCACCGAAGGCCTGTGTTCGAGGAAGTGGCAAGTCCAGGATCGATCGAAGAAGTCGCCAACGAATCGGAAGCTCATTGTTGAGCGGATTAGAGTCCTCGCGCGGTCCTTCTTCGATTGTGCTGTCCTGTCCATGAGGAATACGTAGCTGTAATCCGAGAGGCTTTGTTTGCTTTCAATTTCTGGCTTCCAAGTGTCTGTCTTCACTGCTGTGAAGAATGAGAGATGAAGCTCAGTTTCCCACTCGTTCAGGGCCGCCGCGGTGGTCGAAGAATGTCGACATCCTCTCTCTTTCCTTCATAACTGGAGATGCGAGGCAGCAAATCAAGGCTGTCTCTGGATATTTCCCTTCGGCAGCCATACGATGCGCTTCTTCGATATCTGAACAGTTCGTGCCATTCCCAGCTTTGCAGAGTAGCCCTTCGTTTGTAAGTTGGGTTTCTAGCCAGAGCTCTTCCCCTTTGCTTCCTTTTGGAATATCGATCACAAAGTCCCTTGAAATTAACCGGGTCACTAAAAGGAGCCATTAGTCCAGTCGTAATTGCTCATCGCTTTTGTTGGAAAATGACTAATTGGCAGCCTTGGTACAACTGATGAAGATGAGTCGGCATATCTTCTGGAGGGAGGCCGTATGGACTCCTCTTTATACCTATTTTACCCCTGAGGGTAAAATCAGCGGCGTGTCTTACTAAACTAGTAGGTTTACTAGACTACGAGCGGTCGATGCCTAGAGTTTCCCTAATAGAGCTAAAGACGCCTTAAGAGTCCTCTAATATAACTTGCTTAATTATCCCAACAGCTTTTTTCAAGGTTCTCTGTGATTTGGATGGGCGGGCCCCTTTCTTGATCCCGTTGATGGAGAATTTCTGGTATGTGGATTCTTCGTTTCTCACTTCATCAATCTTCAAGAAATCCGGCTTAAATGCGAAATCCAGAGCCGCTGGTCCACTTTGGAGCCAGGTATCATGGATTTCGACAAGAAATCCTCGATCGATTAAGTTGTTGAAGTTGATGAAAGCAACGTATTTCTTCATCAGTCGATCTTGTTTCGAACTGCCTTTCGGGTTGGGAAGAGCTCTCGAAATCGTTTATGGAACTCGCTCGGCGGCTGATAGTGCAGTCTGCACCATTGGATCCGGACTCTCTCGTGGAGGTTCTTCATCAGATGATCGATGCTGTTTTCCTTCAAGGAAGTCTTTACCGTAGACCCAAAGAGCATAAGGGATTTCGAAGGTACCGTCGCAATACTCATCTCTATCAAACTCTGACTCGTATAGAACAGGATCCTGATGATCATTCAAAAAGCCAGGGGAAAGACCGCTGGGAGATGAAGCTTGTAGCAGCACGTTCTGTTGGACTGAAAAAAGCACGGCGCCGCACTGTTATTCAGTGCGAATTCATTGAGTTATATCCCAACACGTTCGTTGAGTACTCCAGCATTTTATCAACGGCCATTTTGTTCACTCGCTTTCGCTTCGATCCCATGACAAGCGCCAACACATACCGCAGGGGCTTTTTGCCACGTTGAAAACTGACTGTCTTCATGTTGTGATTGCGTTTCAACGGTGTTCTTTCAGCGATCGTCGGATTGCCTCCAGGCCGACTGTCGGACCATTGAAAGCTTCTCATTTTTCTAGGCTTTCCTTCTGGTGCCTTCGACCGTTTCGAAAACCGATTCATTGCGGTCCATGGCGTAGAAAAGGGCGGTATCTTTGGAATGGAACAGGAATCGGCTCTCCATGCAGGTCCGCGATGTCGCAAGCATATGTTGTTCTGTGACAGGATTCTCGACGGAAAACCTTTTGAGTATGTTCTCCTGGACTTCTTCAGGAGAGTATATGAGGTTGACGATATTTTCTTGTTCCTCCTGTGTCAGGTTCAACACCAATTGGGAAGCCTTTATGCTCTCGGTGGAGTCAAGGTTTTTTATGGCTCCGAGTGCTTAACAGATCCTGTTGGAATATCACGTGTGTGTATAATAAACTTGAGCTTAGTCATGGAAGAGGACGGATAAGAGGACTCCCCTGAGCGTCCCTCTCACGCCTCATGCCACTCATTCTCAATTGATGGTATCACCACCAAATCCAACATCTGCTTAAGCGACTGCAACTGTAACGGAGTTGACCGTACCCACTGCGCCACGCCAACGCAGGCCTCCTTTGAGGGCAAAAGAAGAACTGGAATGAACCCAATCGAGGATTCATATTGGCGTGATTAGATAATATACCAGTCCGTGACAGCAACCCTTTAGCGATTATCCTAACACTATCCCCCGGCAACGTGAACGTATCTCTGCCCAAGTCCCTCAAACATTGCTCCGCCCAATCTCGAGGCTCGAAAACGGATTTGTTGGGAAGAGTCTAATTGACAGCATCGTATAATTAATAAACACAAGTTGGCATGTCTAGTAGAGGGAGGCTATACGGGCTCCTCATATACCTATTCTATCTACTTGGGGTAAACGGTTGTGTAACTCGCTTACTCGCTAAAACAGGTACGTAACGAGTCTAAAACATAACCGAATCCAAAACACTACTAAATCAAATCTTCCAACAGATTTAGTGCTAATAGGTCGACTAAAGGCCTCCGCTTTTGATCAAAATCTTTCCACGGCCCTCCCTACTTCGGTTCTACTTTGGCGACCATAGTTATTATAGCGCCCCTGTATTAACTCCTCATCACTTTCGCTCTTTATGGCAGTCGTGACTGCAACTGTCTTCTTGACGATGATGTCACCATTGCCGGGCCCTTGCTGCCCACAGCTTCCCAGCTCCTCCTGAGACCCCATAATGCTACCAACCTGCTGTGTGATACTGCCTGCCAAAGGCTTCAGTTTGACATGCTTGCTTCGACACGCCCCACCAGCGTCTTTCTCCAGTGAAGAGAGCCTAATCCCATTACTTCCAAAGCGCCGTCCGCTCTGTGCGGCACTCGAGCCTCCCGTCATCTTAACCCAGAGCGACTTTATAGAGGGTAAGTTTACAGCGATAATAGCAAATTCGATCTCAAGGACGGCAACAAGGACCATTTTTCCAAGTACGTACGATATGTCGGATGTGGACCCAAGTTCGTGGAGAAGGATGAAGCGGAATAGGGCGATAATTACAGAAGAGGCACCAAAGCCAATAACGGAAAGCACAGCGACTTTCCGACGCACCGACATTTGCAGCTTCCAAACAGTGGAAATGGGGAGGCCAAGGATAATAAGGTCGGTGATGATGTTCTAGGGGTCCTAGGTCAGGATCTATAGTAGGACATACGCGTTATTACATCTAGCGGTTGATATTTATAACTTACTAAGACAGACGGTAGCATTAGAAGTATATACGGATTCATACACTTCGCATTCGGGTAGAGTTTAGGGTGGAAAATAGCATCAAAGGGCATGCATTGAAAGAATGCTAGCATCCAGTTTACGACCGTAAAAGCCGTATTTAGGACCATGGTTCCAATAACACAGCGGCGGAAGACGACGCTTGGAGAGAGCCGTAGGTAGAAGAGTAGCAACGTTTGCTTAATACTCCAGTGTGTAAACATGTAGAAGATCTCTTCGATAAAAAGCCACTAGTAATCTTCTTTAGTTATTGTTGGTTGGGATGCAAGGTGTTACGTGTTGACGGACTTTGATAATTTGCTCGAGTTGATAGACGGTAAGAGTGTCGGCATGTCTAATAATTAAAATAAGCGGTGTGCACGCGACACTTTTCTCGTAGAAAATACCTACTTTCCACACCCATAATGAAGGAAAATGAACAGAATTGATTGCTGGGTAGTGTTTACTGCCTTTAAAGGGAGGAAAAGTTAGTTTGTAGAAGCCTTACGCGACAGACATACGAGAGATCTATACTAATAGAAAAATAGCTGCAACATCGTCCCAACCCCAAGCTTTTACTAAAAAGGCCCGACAATATAGACGAAGGAAGAATGATGCAGTTCCAAGGGAGAAAAATACGGTGTTAATAGCGTATGTCAAGGGCTGAAGATTTTCTATGGCCATCATAACAATTGAATTTGGGAATACAAGATGGAAAGATATAATAAGGGCGCACTATGGAAACGCAAAGGCTGAGAAACAGCAGCTTAAGTGCTTTAAGTCTCTTCAGACGCTTCGACCGTTGGAGTTAGACATATCTTCTTAAGCTTCAAGGAATATCTTTTAACCGCTGTCACGGTTTGGCACGCTAGGTGGGCAGCTGAATGCCCTTCGACAGGATTTCTCGCCCTTTTAGCCTACTGGGCATAAATTAAACCACGACTAGTAGCTGAACTGCGGGATATCGTGTATGGCCTGGAGTTTCCCGAGAGTCTCACCCCATACCCCGGATATTTCCAGCGCGGTGAAGCTAAGGGAATCAAAATTGGGTTTAGCCGGCAGGCAGGAAGCTCTCTGAAATCTAAGCAAGCCCTATATGGTTTTGCGCGACCGGGGTCTAAGTCAAGTCCTATTGGGTACCGGCCCATAGCGGCATTCCAGGAACCGAGGCGGCGGCTCGATCTACTATAGGATTTGCTCGCAGTTTGCCGCTCCATATGCATGATTTTTGTTAACTACTGTGCCTCAGTTAAGCTGAGTTGAGTTAGATTCAATTACCCTGACCCGTCGCCCTAAGCGATATGGAGGCTACAGGCTATTTAAAACTGCTATGCCTGATTCTTGCCCTTCTGCCTTCCTGTAGCTTGAATTTCTGTAAAACCGATTGGTTTGGCTACCTACCTTTACTACCTTAGGTATCTGTTTACCTTGGCTCTTGCTTCCCTATTGTTTCGTCTCCATATGAACTGCTGTTGATAGCATAAAATAACTAATAATGTACATCTTTCTTACAGCATCCGACGGTATTCAACTCTAGTTCATTGATCTGCGGTGTCCTATCTACTGTTGAATGAGGGTGACCACGTGCTAGTAATGTTACGCTCAAAAGCTCGATCAAGCTTGGCATCGATCCCTTTGATTGAACGGGGTTGTGATAGATCGAGGCCTGCCTCGTCACACCCACTCGGTTTTATCGGCTCTCCGATCCCGAAATTTCCCGTCATTTGACTTGAGCGATCAAATCCCGGGCACCAAGCCACATCCGTTTCCCCGACGCCATCAGGATGTCAGACAGAAAACCAGGTCGAGTAATTCCGCCTCCAGCCAGTCGGCTGGGCAGCCGCCCTCGTCGCGTCAGCATGTTTGGACTACCCTTTGGGCGGGCAGCTGTTGCCTGGCGATCGGTATAGAAACTGTGAGGCCTCAGTCCAGTCCAGGGGAGTAGATTGCGCGGTAGTGGTAGCCGTCATGCCGTATCCATGTCTAGTGCTCTTATTCCTATACCCTATGGAAACAGCCCGTAGCAATGTACAAGTAAACGAACTAAAGCGGTTACTTTTGAGGGAGAAAAATCGTTACCGGAACAATCTCATGCGGAAGTCAAACTGCTTTCACCACGGACACAAACGTCAGGACGACTATGGGAGGATCATATTATTATGTGTTGCAACATACAGGTCAGCTGGCTCCTGAGGCCCACCCGGACTCCGCGACCGCGGTGAAGTGATCGCTGATGCCCGATGTTTACTTTTCCTTTTAGAATGTCTGCGTCCACGCGTCCGCGCCCGCCTGCGCATCCCAGTTACTAGGTAGTTGCCACTTAAGCGAACGGGGATAGCAGCTGAGGCGCGTAAAGGAGGTGGACATCTGGCGCGACCGTCAGCTCTCGGACACGGCAAGGAGAGCCGAAAGGGGTAAACTCAAAATCCACCTACGCGATCAAAACATATCTGTCCAGAGTCTCACCGAATTAGCATACAGCACAGACACGCGTCTTGCCATAGCGCGGTCTCGCTTACTGGGCGCCTATCGCATGATATGCTTATTGGAAGCAAAAGTGGGGGGAGCGGAGCTTCTCTATGGTGAAGCAGAGGCGTCCGGCAGAACGCATGTGATTGGTTGACGAAAGACGGAGGCGCTGTGAATGGCTGGTAGATTCCTGCGCGCCGTCATGTAGGAGCCTTTCGACCAATCAAAGGGTTTCCTACAGTACTAGGACAAAAGTTTCAGCACGGTCCACCCCCCCGCGCGTCAAGACAACGCACTCCTTTGAAGGAGCTCTTCGGTCCTCATGTTCCAAATCACTCCTGCTTTCCTCACTAGCGTGGCATTCTGCTTGCCTGCCAGGCGTTGAGGGAGAAGCCGGCGTGGTTCCGTAAGGAGCTTGGCGTGCCGAAATCTTCGCTGCAGTGCACCCACCAGCACGCGTCGCTACGCAACAACGGTAGGCCACAGCTTCGTTCTGGCAGGCCGAAACTGCTGTCAGACAGCGACAAACGATATGTTCTTCGTGTCGTATGAATGGACCCCAAGCTCACGCACAAGGAGGTCCACGCACAGACGGGTGTCATCTGCCGCGACCGGACCATTGCGCGCCCGAATGTACGTATTAGAGGAAAAGAACACGAGCGGAAAGTTAAACGAAAGAACTACAGAGGAAAGTCAAAAGCTACTGCGTGCAAGCTGTTAGCCCTTGTCTGGCGAGCCAGGTGGCGGGGCCTTCATCGAGGTGACAAAGGCTCAAGCTCCCCTGCGCGTATTTCGCCAATCGGCTACTGTTGGAATTGGGTGAGTGAAAAGCAGTGAGGTCAGAAAGAGAGTAGATTCTGCCTGTCTCCTGAGAGGGAGGTAAGTAGACTTGCTTATATACATGAATGAGTACTTGAATAACCGAGGAGAATAGAAGCCGATATTGCTATCCGATGCTTGTGAAGATGAGGAGTAGTAAGGAGATGGCAAAGAGTAGAAGCTGATCTGAGGCAGTAAGGTAAAATAGTCTAACACACCCCCTTCACGACGTGTACGCATTGGGAGGGTCGTGATAATAGAAGCAGCGTCGAGTGTATAATAAAAGCAGTAGAGAATAGTAGTTAGTTATCTTATAATTTAGTAGTAATGTCTTCGAGTCTAATTTGTTAAAGAAAGTATTAACATTTCTATTTATTAAGGGGTTTAGTAAGTTTATCTACGATTGTCTCTATAGTGAGAGTCTAATAGATTAAGATATTGCCTTTTTATACTTCCTAGCATAGCTAGTGGCTATGGATTTAAACGTGACGAAGTTTCGTAATAAGCTTATATATCTCTTTATTAAGAAGGCGAATTGTTTAGGTGTTATCGTACTAAATTTTAGTCTAATAACTAGTAGAGAAATTAATTACCTTAAAGAGGTTTTTCTACTATATAGTTTCCTTCGTAGTGGCTAAGAGGATAAGTAATTCGGCTTTAGTACTGCTTATAGTAATAGTGCGTTACTTAGCTACTTTCTAGTCGATAGCTTCTCTAAAGAGTTAAAAGAGAAAACCTTAAATACTCTTTCTAGTATTAATATCTAAAGTAAATAAGGCATCGCTAGAGGCAATAAAGAAATCTTTAATAGACTAAGTAAAGCCTAAGAAAGTAAGAGTATAGTTTCGAGTACTTACTAAATACTTAAGAACTCGTTAAGCTAGATACAGGTACTAAGCTAATAGATTCTATAAGTATTTAAAGAGTCGTAATACTATATAAGTAATATTAGATCTAGTATAAACTATAGCATAGCTAATTAATTCGACTTTCTATTAGTAGACATAGATATTTTACTCTATAACTTATTTAGAATTCTAAGTAATAGATTTATTAGATAGAAGAGGAAGTAAGTACTTTAAGTCTTTCTTAATATTAAATTTAGTAATAAGTTTCGAGATATATAAGTCTTAGTAAAGCTAGAGTTTACGTTTATCTTTATTCTAGATAATTCTAATAGCTAGGAACTATTATAAACCCCACGGGCATTAGTCCCGTACGGGCAAATATCCCTTAAGAGACAGGAACCCTTACGGGAGGAAATCCCATAGAAAAACACCAACTATAGAAAAATGGCGCTTAAAGAGCTTAGTTAGGAAGTAGACGGCGCGATAGAACCCCGTAGGGGAATAACTCCCTTAAGGGAACGGTTCCCGTATAGGAAGGCCAAAGCTATAATTGCAAGGGACTATAGTCTAGCGGTATAATACTTCCTTAGTAAGGG
>JAJJID010000778.1:0-10898 GCA_022204955.1 Macrophomina pseudophaseolina
TTTAACATGGGTTTGGAACGACCCACAATATAATAGCTGGATGACAAAGCGTGAGATGGGCCTCTTGTGGGTTACGGGCTTCCCAGGCTGCGGCAAAACGATTATGTGTTCTTACGTTGTTTTCCGGCTGTCGGAAATGTTACCTCAGTCCTCCATAATTTGTCGATTTT
The DNA here is from genome assembly GCA_022204955.1 of Macrophomina pseudophaseolina. Lineage (NCBI taxonomy): Eukaryota > Fungi > Ascomycota > Dothideomycetes > Botryosphaeriales > Botryosphaeriaceae > Macrophomina > Macrophomina pseudophaseolina. The sequence goes on from JAJJID010000778.1 coordinate 171, forward strand.
TCTGCAACGGTAGGATCGACGGCCAACGGGATTCGCTCAACCTTATTCGGAGCCTGATCTATCAAATTGTCGCCCGTCGACGCAAGCTCTTAAGGATTGTCAGGAGGGCTTCCGATAAACAAGGCTTTCAGTTGTTCGACCGGTTTGATGCCCTTTGGAACCTGTTCTTGGAAATTTGTCAACATGAAAAAGCCGGGTCAATTATTGTCGTCATTGATGCTATCGATGAGTGCGAGGAAGAGACCCAGACTTTCATAGCCGACCGCATCGTCCGTCTGCTCGGTTCGGAGGGCAAGACACGAATCAAATTCTTTGTGACCAGCAGGCCGAATGCTCCAGCTACGTATGTGCTGAAGCAAACGGTCATCCGGCATGCCAACCTCAAGCTGGAAGGGAAACAGGGCGCCATTAACGAAGACATCAAGTTGGTCATTCGACAGAGACTTGATGCATTGGTGGATCGTGGTCGATGTGATCCTAAAACTCGAGATCGCCTCCAAGAATTGCTTATGGAAAAAGCGGATCAGACTTTCTTATGGGTTTCCATGGTTCTTTCGCTGCTCGAGATGCGCCGACTGTTGACACAAAGGGACTTACAATCCTTGGTCGAGAAACTCCCATCGAGCCTTCAGACGCTCTATGAACATCTGCTTAGATCTATACCTATGGAAGATGCCGAACTCGCTGGGAAAATACTCCGAATTATTGTCGCCGCCGCGCGGCCACTGTCGGAAGCGGAAATACAAACCATACTCGCCATAAATGAGCGAGGTGATGCTGAGGGTCTGTCAGATTTGCAAGTCAAGTACCCAACGCTTGAATCTATTCAAGTGCTGCTAGGCCCTCTTGTAAGGGTACTTGGTTCCAGAGTCAACTTAATCCATCAATCTTTGAAGGATTACCTTGTCGATTTAGGGACTAATGGGCGCAATCCACTTGCACCTATATTTGGGGTGAATTTACTCCGAGATCAGTTCATGTTGGCTCGTTCATGCATTACGTATCTAATGCAACCGGTCTTTGAAAAAGATCTCTTCGCCAAAGACTGTTTCACGATGGAGGAGTCACCAGTTTCGCCAGCAATGTCAGCGATGCTAGAAGAGAACCATGAGAGTGACGGGGAAATATCTTTGTTCGCGATCCACGGGGATTCAATATTCAAAGATCAATCGAACCTGGACGGAGAAAGGTGCGCCATTATCGCCACCAAATATGCGTTCTTCGATTACGCTTCAACCTATTGGTCTGTTCATCTCCGTGGATGCGAGAGCTCATCCTCACCCCAAATTTATCCACAGGTAGCAGCATTGTGTGATTGTCGGTCCGATGTGTCTTTGAACTGGTTTCGCTACTTCTGGATTACGCAAAACGTCTCCAACACGATTCCCAAGGATGTAGATGCGCTTTCCCTTTTTTGTTTTCTCGGGCTCTCCTGTGCAGTTCAGATATTCATCGAGTCTACGGATTTTCGCAGTGAAATGATAGGCTCTGCCCTTTATTGGGCTGCCAGGAACGGACGAACGGCCTGCGTTGAAGTAATCCTTGCTCAGAAACCACCGCGGACTGGTTCCCCCATGATAGCCAACCGACAATCAGCACTATGTGTTGCTGCGCAATGTGGCGCTTCTGGGTGTCTGAGAGCACTGCTAGCTTCAGGCCATTTTGATGCCAATGAGCCAGGACCGGACGGGCGCACACCCTTATCTCTTGCCGCAGGAGGCGGACACAAAGAAACTACCAAACTTCTACTTGAGAGTCACATCGACGTTAACAGACCTGACCATGACGGTTCGCCGCCTCTCTTTTGGGCAGTGGCAGGAAATGCAATAGAGATTGTGGGCGAGCTTCTCAAAGACAAACGTACGGATCCTAATCGGTTGGACCGGAAAAACCGCAATGCTCTCTCCTGGGTAGCTGCTGAAGGATATGCTAGTCCACTCAGCGAGCTCCTCCGTGACCATCGGATCGATGCAGATAACAAGGATTTAAAGGGCCGAACACCGTTGATCCTGGCCACTATGGGAGGCCATTTGGACAATGTTCTTCTTCTCCTCCGAAGTCGTCGTGTAGATACATCAGCACAAGACAATGATGGCCGCAACGCGATCTCGTGGGCGGCTGAGCAGCCGAACTTCAAGATTCTCCATTCTCTCCTCAAATACGATAAGTCCGGTGCTGACACGCAGGACAAAGAAGGTTGGACACCACTTGCCTGGGCTCTAAATCCTCCAGGCTATCCACAGAACGTCGATACATTGGTACAATCCGGCCTCATTGATGTTAACCGTCCAGATTGTGACGGGAGGACTCCTCTGTCGTATGCGGTTAGCTACGGGTACCTCAGGATCGTACAAATTTTATGTGGTGTAAAAGGAGTTAATATCGATGGCTCTGATAACTCAGGGCGTACACCTCTCTCGTACGCCGCTGGAACTGGTGATCTCAGCATAGTCAGATTCTTGGTCGGCACAGGGAGAGTGAATATCAACGCGAGAGATATATCAGGCCGCACGCCGTTTTTGAAGGCAGCTCTAGGAGGTCACTTTGCTGTCATCACGTTTCTTGCAGAGCTTCCTGGTATTGATATGGAACTAGCCGACAAAGAGGGTCGAACTCCTTTGTGGTTTGCAGAGCACTATAATAAGGAGGACATAGTTACGTTTCTGAGAGTCCGGTGTTGCTGAGCACACTTTTCTTCACTCCAGGGCTGCCATAGGTACCCGGTGACGAGCGTGCTTTGGCGTCGCCGGTGATAATGATTCCTAAAATAAGAATAAAGAACATTTCATTTCTGCCTTGGATAACAATCGAGTGTGTAATACTTTTATGCCCTTTTTTTTTTTTTTTTTTTTGAAATAACGTAATCCACAAGCTAGTGGACCACGATGTTTCTGACAGTGTTGGGAGCTCTTTGATATTATCGATGGTCGTGGCGGGGAGCTGGACGCTGTGAACAGCTGCCGTAGCGATGCCTATGACAGGCGCGGTGACGCTGAGGAGGTCCATAAGAACTACAAGAACACTCTGAAAGAAATCAAAAGGTGCCTAATGGCCAAGATGTGGAGAATATGGCTGTCGAGCAAGGTAATGGGCTGGATTTTGGGCGTTGATGTGCTCCACTTGAGCTGAGGCGAAACTGCGGAGTTGCGCTTCAGATGAGGGTTTCCAAGAAATTATTGCGCATGTCATGATGCTGCCACCAAATTAGTCTAACGAGGCATTTTTTGGCTGGCAGAATACCAGCGCAACTCAATCTCGAAGTCATAATCCATCGTTAAGCATCCCATCACCCCAGCGACTAATGTTTTCCGATGGCGAGTGGCCCTCTGGCCAATTCTCAATTCATCCACAATATATCCGCAATTGACGGCCGCAAGAGCTTTGCTGGTGCCAACCTCGGGACCATAAATTATAGCAGCAGCGACAGTAACTCATGTAAGTATAGTTCAAGCATACGTGGCAAGATAAAATTGACCGACTGACTAGACCTGAACCATCCCACCTGCATTCCCGACAACCGCGTCGACCTCCTCCGACAGATACACCACTGGGCTGATGGCGAAGACTCGCGGAGCATCTTCTGGCTGAGCGGTCTGGCCGGCACCGACAAGTCTATAGTGGCACGGACAGTATGCGCCGAATACTCGAAGAGTGCGCTTGGAGCTAGCTTCTTCTCGCGAGGCGGCGGAGACTTTAGCCATGCCGGCAAGTTTGTAGCAAGCGTCGCGGTGCAGCTCGTATACAGAGTAACGGGTCTGAAGCGGACCATATGCGACATTGTTGCCGAGCATGGAGACATTGCAAGCCAGTCGCTCCGCGAACAATGGCGGTATCTGATCCATGGCCCACGATTGAAGTTGGCAGGGAACAGACACAGGCTATCCCAGTATGTTCTTGTGGTCGATGCGCTTGATGAGTGTGAGGACAAGAACAATGTTCGGACCATTCTGCAGCTGTTAGCAGAATCTTGGTCGCAAGTGAAGGTGCGGCCGACCTGAGGGGCAGAGACTGTAAGAGCCATGTTTGCTGAAAATAAATAAGTACCGATAAATAAGCAATAACATTGGGTGATGCTGATTGACATTCGGCTATGCTAGATCGTAAAAAGTCTGACTGTGTTAAATAGCTATCTAATTGATTAATGTCCATCCCTGCGTCGAGAGACGCACCCCGTGGCGAGACGGATTTAAAGTTTAGACTTCTGAAGTCTCTCGCTCGCAATATTATGAAGATAAAATCGATGTGTTACTATTATACAGCCATTTCTCCTCTAGGAAACCAATCTTCAACGAGAATTACTGCGGTATTAGTTGTGCTGTCGATTATTCCGTTAACGTGTTTCACCACTCAGTGGGCCACACCAGTCAGTGGGCCACCCCAAAAACCACCAAAAATCAGAGAATCCGTACCTTAATATCTCAACAACGGCTGGGTAATAAATTCTAAAATTTTGATACATGATGTGCAGTGCTTAAAACTAGAAGCTATTTAATTTCTAGATGCTAAAAGTCCATAGTTTTTAGAATAGTAGTTTTTTGGCCCCTGAATTTGGAAAATTTCACCTTTCCCTTAATATCTCAAGAGCTATAGAAGTTTAGCTCTGAGAAATTTAATAATGTCTATTTATAAGCTCTTTACATAACCTATCAAAATTTTAGAATTTATTACCCAGCCGTTGTTGAGATATTAAGGTACGGATTCTCTGATTTTTGGTGGTTTTTGAGGTGGCCCACTGACTGGTGTGGCCCACTGAGTGGTGGAACACGTTAACACCATCGATCATCACTTCAGCTGTGCCCCCCTGCTCAGGCGTAACTATAGGGGTCTCTTCGAATTTCGGAGGACTAAGGAAAAAGTCCTATTAAGAGAGAATATAATTCTAAGCCTTGAAGGCTACTCTGACCATCATAATATATATTCCGAGAGTTTCGCCGAGCGGAGCGGGGGCTCCCGGTGTGGTGTAATATTTTAGCGTGCTTTAGCCCGCCCTATCTTGCATTAGTATGCTTATGTCAGCTGTAATATCTAGTCCAGTAAGTACTAGCGTATGATAACTAAGGCTGTAAGCCTCGCTTAGGACTGTACTATGTACTAAGTCGTCTCGCTTTTATGAGGGATCCTTGCCCAGCACATTACGAGGTACTAAGCGATGTGGCGATTTTGTATTACACAGAGCGCCACGACCGCCACAGGATGGATAATAACTTTTCAGCATTGAAGGGAGACTAAGAAACGTAGTTCAAACCGCTCTATAAGTTTAGTAAAAAGAGTTCGATAGTCATGCTGTGGATTAAGTGGTCCTAATATACTATGAAAGGATGCTCTTTGTAACTATGCGCGAAGGCGACGACGCGATTGTTTTTTAGAGTAGCTAGAGTATAGAGTGCTTGAAAATTGCCGTAAAATAAAACCAATAAAAAATATACACAACTTTAGTTCGTTTATGGAACTAGAAATGCTTAAATGTAAAGTAACAAAGATTTGTCTCGCCACGGGGGGCGTCTCTCGACGCAGGGACGGACGTTATTCTTCTTTAAGGGAAATAGGGAGGAAGCCCGAGAAAATGACCACTATGGTACTCTAGATTTATGCTATCTACATAGTAGGAGGATTAAGGAAATGCTCTCTACGATCTCTGTCACAAGAAGGGCAGCAATTCTGAGCACCACCTTCCACAGTTTCGCATGCGCTGTGGTAACTATGCTTGAAACAGCTGAGATCCAACAGATCCTGGCCCACTACGTATCCCTCACCACAGAATTTACATTCTCTTGCTGTTTCCGGAAATTCACATGGAAATTCCCCTGTAAATATATAACCTTCTGGAATATGCGTTGGTAGCTCGTTATTTTTTAGAATGTGCGACTCTCGGAGCTTTAAGCAAGTGATAGCTCTGTTGTAAAGGACGGAGTCTGCTTTCTTCCAGATATCGAGAATTTCAAGCCTTTTTCCTTCGCCAATTCTATACAGTGAGTTGGCAAAGATCATTCTGTATTCGAAGTATTGGCTGATTTTCCCAAGTATATGAGCACAGTGATTGATTTCGAGTTGTTTGAGGGCAATGTTTATCCCTTTCGAGTTTAGAAGGAGGAGCATTCCTACTTGCTCATCAGTTGATTGCCTTCCAAAGTCCTTCTGAATTTTGTGGTAAAGAGTCTCCGGAATGATGTCAGGACTCTCGTCACCGATCAAAGACATTGTTAGATAGTTTTGTTCAAGAATTTAATAGAGGTGCTGGCTTGTTCAATTGTGTAGTAGGCCTAGGAAGGTGTGTAAACTTCAATATATATATGGAGAGAGAAGAGCTATTATTGAGGTAAAATTAGGTAATAGGTGTTCACACGAGCTGCTACATAAAATTTTTTCCCTTAGTTAATATTTTGACGTGGAGATTCTTTTTCGGGCGCTAAGAATAAAAATTAAAAAAAATTTTAATGTACACTTAATATTTCAATCTAATACGGCCATTTTAGGTATTATGATAGAACGCATAGGAAAATATTTAGATTAGCTTCTAAATATTTTTTTGGCTACCACATATAATTTCCGGCCGTTGAGAAAGCTAACCCTCGCTCTTGCCTTACGATTATTGCGGTACATTATCATTGTTCTTTTTGCTTGTAATCATTCGACACGATTCTCACGGTCGCTGCATTACCCTCTGCAAACCGACATTCATGCGTTTCACATTCGCTACAACACTACAATGCCTCATTAAATGGACATATTTTCATTCAGCGTTATCAATGGTTAAGATATTGCTGCTCCATTAAACGATGCTACTAATGCTAAGTAAATGCCAATGAGTTATTTTTCGCCAAGATTGATGGGGCTGGGGTCATAAGTGTTGAAGTGCGAAAACGGCAAACTTGTCGCGCAAAGGAAACACATGTACGACACCACCAATGGCACACTGAGGAAAGAGCAAATATCAAAGGGAAAAATAAACGACTTACAGAGCATATGCAGCAAGCAAGCCCGGGGCCTATCGTTAATACTTTCGAAGCACGTCGACAGAACACGGCTCTGCAGGCACCCTGCAGAGATCTCGTTGGCTAGATGAGTGCAGCGCTGCAGAAGGAGCACAGCACATGTTGTGTAAGACCATACCATGTATCCTCGTTACTGCCGCAGTGAATATTCTCCGCCCCCCGGATGCCAGCATTGGCGTCTCCGGCTTGTTCCAGCGCTGGAGACTGCTCTTTACATCTGCGAGCTACCACACTAGGTCTCCAGGAAAGTCAACGTATGCTTTCGTGGCCCCATCGTACAAGTCATTGTCCCGGCTCTATGTAGGAGAGTACCGCCGCCGCATGCTACTGTGCAATGCTTTGTCTGCGGATCGATACGGCCCGAACACATCGTGTCACCAACATATACCCTGTTCGTGATACCTGTAATCGTTACGCTAGCATTCGGCCGCAGTGTTTTGTTGCGGCTGCTGATGCGGAACACAAGCAGCTGCGCCGCGCTTGGAACGCTGATCCATCATCGCCTGTCGACAGTTGCCTACGCTCACTTAGGTTGATTGGCACAATAGTAGTTAATGAGAGCCTTTCTAGAGGAACTATCCGCTCAGAAGTTGCAAATGTCTAGCCAACCAGAACATGACGTCCCGGTCGAAACGGTCTGTCGTGAGCCGGCAGCTTATCGGTCCTGTCACTTTCATTTCTGTCTGTGCCACCTGGATGCAGTGCGTGTATTTAGATCACACCTCGATGCCCCGCGCCCAACCATCGCTCACTCTGCACTACACTCTTTCATTGCCTTACCGCCTTCTGGCGTGTCACACGCGTTTGCGACCGCTTTCTCTTCTCTCAGAATGGAAGCCTCGGCGTAACCTTGCAGCGGTCAGGTGCAGCTACCCTCAGCACCCAAATCCGGTACTGTCCGCAGTATCGGCATTCATAGAATGCGGCTTGCCGTTTATGTAACCAACATCGCGTCCTTCATCCACCAATTTCGCTGCTTCTCTGGTTTCACCACCGGTAATATACCAACCAACAGGTCCCTCCAGCTTCTTAATCTCTTTAGTGCGTGCTTCTGCAGACTCGCTTGATAAAGCAGCAAGGCAGAACCTGGAGATACAATCAGCTTGGCGGGCAGACTCAGGTTACCTGCGTCCTTGCTAGACGCGATAAAATTCGCCTGGAGACGGGGCCTGTTTCCCAAAAGCGCAAGAGCGCTGATATTTTCTCTTTACTTAATGCATCTTTGGAGGCACAGCATCCCTGACTGGGGTCATTATTGGAGGAGGTGTTAGCCACCGGATGGCTGCAGAAGCATATGTCTATCAACAACACCTCTGCATTTCTTCCAGTATTTACCGTTTTGCATTGGTGACGCAAAGTCAACAGTCTGGGTCGATCAGACCAAACAATTTTGCAGTTTGCAAGAAGTGCTGCTTGATAGGTAGTTTAAGAGCTGGATGGTTGAATGCTGAACACACAACCAACCCCCGACTTCTCCTTCTATCTCTTTGCTTGACGAAGGCTCATACATCGGATCCTACGCAAGCTCTTTTGTCATCGGAACTGATTGAATCATCTGAGCCTTATTTGCCGTCACATCGCCTCATTCGTCATGAGCAATCTCCGCAACATCCTTAATGAGGATTCATCCACCCCTTTACCCAATGACAGATGCGAGAGCTCTGTCAACCCTTCCTCTTTCAACGGTCATCCCAAAGCAGCTACTTTAAAGAGTCCAAACTCTCGCAGTCTTGAGAAAATGTCCCTCGACTTCGTTGCGCCAGGTAACCGCTCAGCCCCGAACCGAGGCAGCCAGAGCCGGTGCCACTCTCCTGGCTATGCCCACTACGGCTATGTTGCAGAGCACAACCATTTATCGCTTCCTGCTCGTAACCATCGCGTCCGGATCCATTACTCTGGCGCATGCGTCACCACCTCTGCCCAGCACTCGTCGTGGTCCTCGATCAATTCAACGTTCAACTACCGGCGGCGTAGCACCACTGAAAGCACTAACTACACCGATCATAATTCGCTCTCCACCAACTATCGGAGCTCTCTAAGTGACTCTTCTAGGAACGGTTGTGCCGATGCTCCTCGTCGCGAGCCTCGCCATGCATACGGTGAGGAAGAGCGCGCCTTCATCATGGTCTGCGCTATCTTGCGCAGTATGGCCTGGAAGGAGATTGAGAAAGAGTTTCGCAAGCGCTTCCCTGCTGGCCAGAAACGACATCATCAAGAAGACGGCTTGTGGCCGACGTACCCGCAGCAAGAGCGAACGATCAGCGGGCTTACTTGCGCCTACTATCGCGTCCGGAATCAGTGGGGAATTCCCAAGGTCCGCGGCGTTTGTGACGAACAGAAACCCGAGGTCAGGGCCGTTGTCAGGAAGACTATCCTCAACATGCATAATTTCCCGGACCTCAAGAAATATGCTCAGTAGTGTCGCTAAGCTGTGTGATGCGAGGCATTTTTCTATAGTTGACTTTGGCGCTTGTTATGGCCTTCTACAGAGACGGTTGACTTGATCGATGGCGATCTTGGCCAATAACCAGCTTCCTTGCTTTCCAATACAGCGGCTCACAGTGTGGCTCCTACAACCGCCATTTGAGCTGGTCAGTTGCACTATGTATTTGAATTACAAAAAAAAATCTTTTTTTTTTCTTCTTCTTTTTCTTCTTCTTCCCCGACTAGTTCTTCCATATCTATACATCATCAACATCAAATCAGAAAATTACTGTTGGATAACAATATTTTTGGTGCCGTTGTTCTGTCAACCTGATGCGCGGATTTTCCTCCGGCACGACGAAACTAGACGTAGATAATCTCCCCATCTAGGGACCATCGAGCTGCTCTAGCGAAGAGTAAATAAGTACCAACATCAAACACACCGGCTGTCTCGAGGACCTGCACCACGATTAAGGCATCGTCTGCATCTGTCATTTTCTTGAACATATTTCAATTAAGTGTAGATAAGGGCCACATAATTTAACGCGCTCTGAAACACTTGCTTAGAGATACAAGTGGGAGTAGAACAAGACAAGTCAAGAGGTTTAGACGCAAATGTGAGGGAAGATGTTGGAATAATCACGTGCATTTGGCTTTCTGCCAAGCGTAGCTGAAAACCAGCATTACCTAAAGTTGGTGCTTATCGTTAACGTGTTCCACCACTCCTCGGCCCACTCCAAAAACCCACCAAAAATCAGAAAAATCGTACCTCAGTATCTCAACAATGGCTGGATAATAAATTCTAAAATTTTAATACGTTATATATATTGCCTAAAACTAAAGGCCATTAAATTCTTAAATGCTAAAAGCTTATAGTTTTTAAAATAGTAGTGTTTTGGCCCCCAAATTTAAAAAGTTTTACCTTTTCCTTAATATCTCAAGAACTATAGAAGTTTCGCTCTTAGAAATTCAATATCCTCTATTTCTAAGTACTACCTATCATCTATTAAAATTTTAGAATTTATTACCCAGCCGTTGTTGAGATATTAAGGTACGGATTCTCTGATTTTTGGTGGTTTTTGAGGTGGCCCACTGACTGGTGTGGCCCACTGAGTGGTGAAACACGTTATATCAAATACACCACGGTCTTAGTCAGTCATCAGAGATAACGTGTTTCACCAGTGAGCTGCGCACCCCAGGAAGCTGCGCACCACGTTTCTCACCAAAAATCGTAAATTTGGCAGCACGATATCTCCACAGTCACCTAACGTGTTTCACCAGTGAGCTGCGCACCCCAGGAAGCTGCGCACCA
>JAJJID010000779.1:0-10827 GCA_022204955.1 Macrophomina pseudophaseolina
ACGCTCAGCCAGCGCGGCGTCTTCCACCGGCTGCTGCGCGTCGACAGAGCCTTCCACTCGCCGCACATGGCCCCGGGCGCGGCGGCTCTGCGGCGCGTGTTCGCCGAGGCGCCAGCCTTTGCGGCCGGGCAGCCGCGCCTGCACATGTGTTCGTCGCTCACCGGGCGCGACGGCCGCGCGCGCGCCATGGACGCCGCGTACTGGGCCGACAGCATGACCGAGCCGGTGCGTTTCCACGACGCCCTCGTCGAGATGCTGTTCGACGTGCGCGACGAGGCCGCCGTCGACGCGCTGGTCGAGATTGGCCCGCATAGCGCGCTCGAGGCGCCGAGCAGGGAGGCCCTGCATGCCCTCCGCCTCAGCATGCCCTACTTCGGCACGCTCGTGCGCGGCCGCCCGGCGTTCGCCAGCCTGCTGCAGCTGGCGGGCCGGCTGTTTGCATGCGGCTACAGCGTCGACCTGGGCCGCGCCAACGCCCCGCCCGCTGCCGCCGTGCGCGGGCTTCCAACATACGCGTGGGACCACAAGCGCTTCTGGGCCGAGCCGCGCGCATCGCGGGAGGAGCGCCAGCGCCGCCATCGGCACGAATTGCTGGGCGCGCCCATCCCTGGCATGCCCGCATCGCGCCCCAGCTGGCGAAACACCGTGCGCCTCAGCGAGCTCGCGTGGCTTTCCGAGCACGTGATCGAGGGCGCCGTCGTGGTGCCGGGCGCCGCGCTTCTTTCCATGGCCCTCGAGGCCGTCGCCGCCACGGCCACGGCGAGCGTCGCGCGCATCCACCTGCGCGACGTCCACTTCACGTCGCCCGTCGTCGTCGCCGCCGAGCGCGACAGCGGCACCGAAGTCATCTTCGAGCTCGTGCCCGCTGCCGTGCCGGCCGGCGGCCAGGCGGACGAGGGGTGGGCCTTCGCCGTCTTCTCCTTTGATCCCCATGGCCGCGAGACGCTCAACTGCCGCGGCATGATCGCCGCGGAGGCCGGCGCGCCTGCCGCGGCGGAGGCGGCCCGGCCCGCGTGCCGCTATGCGAGCCTGCGCCGTGCCACCACCTACCGCATCCCTACGCTGTCCCTCGCAAAGGACGCCAACGCCATCCAGATTGGCTGCAGCCTCCGCGCCTGGGAGAGCGCCGCCGGAATTGAGGTCGTCGATGGCCTAGCACTTACTCCTCTATCCTCCCAGCCCGACAGTACCTCACGCACACGTGCCGAGTCGTATGTGGCACATCCCGCCATCTTGGACGCGTGCTTCCATCTAGGCGCGATCGGCGCAAGCAGCCTCCCCGGCGTGCCGAGGTTTCAGGAGACTCTGGTGCCGACCTACATCGAGGCCGTGACCGTGGGAGGGGTCATGGTCGAGGCTGCTGCTGCCGCCAGCCCTCCGCCTCCGCTTTGGGCACAAGCTCGCGCTCATTTCGCGGCCGAGGGACGGCTGACCCATGATGCCTCGGTGCATCTGACCACGACCGACAACACCGTCATCCAGATGCGCGGCGTACGCCAGTCGGGACTGGGCAGCAAGCAGGCGGCCGAGGACCGCTGCCGAACGCTCTTCTTCCGCATCCGATGGCGCCCGGCATTTGACCAGCTGGGCCTTGCCCATGCGCCGCCCCATGCCGGCTCCTTGATGCCGCTTTTGGAGACATTCGTGCACCAGTTCCCCGGCTCGCGCATCCTCCACCTCACACGCAGCCTCGACCTGGCCGTCGATCTCGTGCGCTTCGCCCGCCGGGTCCGCAGCATCACCCCGTTCAGTCCCACCGCCCCATTTCCACCCCACGAGCAGGAGCGCGTGCTTCGCCTTAACAGCCGCATCGCGTTCGAAGAGGTGCTGCCCGAGGGCCACTACGACCTAGTAGTTTGCGATCCAGATGCTGTCGAATGCCGCTTTGCGCCTCTCCTGAAGCCCTGCGGCTTCGTCGTTGCACCCCTTGAGCGCGGCCTGGATGAACCGGGCTTTTGTCCCGTCTTGCAGGCCGGCCGCTTGCGGGCTTGGAAGAAGCAGCCGGTCGCGGAAGCCCGCGACAACGGCGACCAGACCCTGCTGAGCATCATCATCTCCGCCAACACGGTATCCCCCACTAGCGGCTGCCATCGAGGCCAGATGGGCCGGTCGTGCGGTTCGCTTGCCGCTGGAGGCAGTGGGCCTGGGTCAGCCGGTGGGCGAGCAGTTCATCGTAGTGGCCGGCATGGAGAACGACCCCACTTTCACCGACTTGCACGAGCAGCAACACGCAGCCGTCCGCAACCTTCTCACCGCGCCGGGCCCACGGAACGTCGTGTGGCTGACAAGGTCGGCCACGCATGAAACGACGCTCCCAGAGCAGGCACCGGTCCACGGGCTGATGCGATGCGCCCGCAGCGAGAACGCAAGCCTCCGCGCAGTCTGGCTCGACCTTCGTCCCGTCTTCGACGCAGACCTAAGCGCACAGCACGCGCTTCGGCTGCTGGATAGAGCGGTGGCAGACGACGAATTTGCCCAGCGGGACGGTGTGCTCCACGTCCCGCGCGTTGAGGCCGACGACGAGCTCAACAGGAAGCTGCCGCACCTCGCAAACAGGACGGCCGTGCGCGAGTCGCGACGAGACCACAACACCGTAAGAGACCTGGGCCTGAGCATCGGCAGAGTCGGTCTCTTGGACACGCTGGCCTTCGTGGGAGGCGTGTCGGACACAGTGGAGCTGGCTGATGACGAGGTCGAAGTCGAGGTCGCGGCGGCTTCTCTGAGCTTCCGCGACGTCGCCATCGCCATGGGCATCATCGACGACAATGCCGGCTTCGGAACCGAGTCAGCTGGGACGGTGCGCAAGATCGGCAGCAACAGCGCGGGTCATGCCCGGCGCATTGGCGACCGAGTCGTCGTTCTGACTCCGGGTCAAGGCATCCGCACGCTGATCCGCGCCCCGGCAGCCCAGTGTACTCCGCTGCCCGATGGCCTCGACTACGTGCAGGCGACGTCATTCCCGTCGGTTCTGCTGACGGCCTACTACTCGCTGGTCCACGTTGGCCGCCTCCGCGCCGGCGACTCCTGCCTCATTCACTCGGCCGCGGGCGGGGTAGGACAGATGGCGGTGCAGGTCGCGCTCCGGCAGGGAGCTCGGGTCATGGCAACGGTGAGCTCGCCCGAGAAGCGGGCGTTGCTTCGGGACCAATTTGGCCTGGCAGATGATATGATATTCCACTCGAGAGACTCGACGTTCGTCGAGGGCGTTATGCGGGCCACGGGGGGACGAGGCTACGATGTAGCTCTCAATAGCCTAGCTGGCCCGTTGCTGGACGCGACGTGGATGTGCGTCGCGAGCCACGGCCGGCTCGTTGAGATTGGGAAGCGGGACATCCACGAGAAACGACGATTGGACATGCAGCCGTTCCGCAGGAATGCCACCTATACCGCAATCGATCTGCTGACGGCCTTCGATGGCCGCGAGGAATTGCGCGCGCAGATGCTGAGCACGTGCTTTGAGCTTGTCTCCTCAGGCCAAATTTTACCCCCAGCCCCAATCAGGACCTTCAGCTACGGCGAGGTGCAGAGCGCCTTCCGCGCGATGCAGACAGGCAAGTCGCCTGGCAGGGTTGTGCTGGTGCCAGGCGATGAGGGCATCGCGGTCCTGCCGCCGCCGTTCCGCCAGGAGCCCCTTTTCAGGAGCGAAAAGTACTATCTTCTCTGCGGCGGCCTCGGCGGCATCGGCCGGCGTCTGGCCGAGTGGATGTTCTGGAAAGGGGCGCGTAAGTTCGCTTTCCTCTCGCGCTCGGCGGACAGTGGCCAGCCCCAAGTCCGTGACACGCTGGGATGGCTGGCTTCCAAAGGTGCCGCACTCCTCGTGCGTCGCGGCGATGTGACCCGCAAGGTGGATGTTGCCGATTGCGTTCGGGCGATCGGCGCTTGCGGCACCCTTGGCGGCGTGTTCCAGGCCGCCATGGTGTTGAGAGACGGCATGTACGCACACATGACCCTCGATGACTGGCGCGCCTGTGTGCTGCCCAAAGCCCGCGGGGCCTACAACCTCCACGAGGCGACGCTCGGGTGCGACGGGCTGGACTTTTTTGTCTGCTTCTCGTCCGTTTCGGCCGTGGCGGGCCCGCCGGGCCAGGCCAACTACGCCGCCGCCAACTGCTACTTAGATGCCCTCATGTGTCATCGTCGCCAGTGTGGTCTCCCTGGAAGCACTATGAACCTGGGTGCCGTGGCTGACATGGGCGTGGTGGCTGAGGACGGGGCCCTCGCCGAGACCATGGCGCGGCTCGGCGCCGACCAGCTGGATGAAGACGAAGTGTAGGCTCAAGTAGAGATAGCTGTGCGGTCTGGCTCGAAAACGCCAGACGGGGTGGAGCAACATCGGACTTTAACGGGCATGGATCTGCCGCGTAAGGCCCTTGAGCGGATGGCACAGCCGCTGCTTCGGAACCTGCATCTATATGCTAGCTCTGCTGCGGACGGGCCAGCGGCGGCCAGGGGGCAGCAGTAGCTGGCGAAGCAGCTCCAAACAGCTCCGCTGGCCGACAGGACCGCCTTGTTACTGGCGTCGTTCATCAACCAGCTCGCCACCGTAGCCGGCACCCCGGCGTCCAGTGTGAAAAATGGACGGATCGGAAAACACCGATCCGTCCGAATCCGTCCAAAGTGGCGTTGATCCGGATCTAGCGTGGATTGGATAATCCGTCCATTCTGATCCACTGGGGTATTGTGGCGCAAGCCATCGCTATCTACATCCTCATTTAGCGATTCCCCTGAATGAAGCTGTCAAAGCTTTACGCCTTTATAACGATCCGGATTTCGTATCTTTTCCTTAATATTAACAAGCTTTACACCTCTATCTAACGACAATTGTCAGTGGTATTCTACTATAAGAGAAGCTTTAGAATTATATAATTATTAACCCCCTATAATGGCGCCTCTATCTATATAATCGGTGCTACCGTTATCCCCATTACTCGCTAGTACTTCCTGTATTGCCTCCAATATATCGACTCCTACGGACGAGCTCACATTCGATTTAGAATAGAGTAATAAAGCGCGAGCCGGCGAGACTACTCCATTTGAAAAATCCCGGTTTAACTACGACTCGGTCGACTAGGGGCGACTACCTGGGTTTAGCATTCCTATTACATAGCTCACAGGCAAGCTCAGCTCGGGCATCTAGAAAGTTAGTATACTGTTACGGCGCAGCCTCCACAAGTAGAGATGAGAAGGTCGGAAGGGAAAGGAATCAGGAAGGATTAGGCAGAGAGAATCATCACGTGATCTTAAACACGTGACTAGCCCATCCGACCCACCTGTCGCCCACGAAAGCCCGGGCGACATAGGGCCACTGTCGCCTATGATAGCCACGGCGATAGACGGCTATACTAGATTATATACACTCTCCTACTTATATATAAACTATACTCCTTAGATAGCTTTGACCTTCGTAGTTAACTTCAATAACAATTCAGCACTAATTGTTAGTAACACGGCCTTCGCACGTAGTGCTTAGTCTTATTACGTGTTCGACTTGCTCTTACCCTCTTCTTATACCTACTTAAGGAAAACCCCCTCGACAGGTTTTCTCCCTCTTTGGTGTTTGAATCCTTAGAGGCAGAGGCCCGCTCGTTATACTTTAACTACCATCCTTGCAAGGAGAGGAAGGCTCTAAGATTAAGTCTTATCGGGTAAGGTATCACCCCCTAACGAGTTTAGGAAACGGCAATGGCACTAGACTCTTAAATGGATGTCGATCCTGCGGAGGGTTAGAACCAAGGTGTCTAAGGATAGGCTTAGCCCACGGAGCCCACTAGAGAAGAGCTCGTGCAGCTCATCGAGGAGCTAAAAGCTTAGAACGCTCGACTAATCGAGCATACGACAAAGCGAAGCGCTACTAAGGTTAAAGTAGCGGCACCCGAGAAGTTCGAGGGGAATAGAAAGAAACTTTAATCCTTCCTTCTCTAGATACAACGCTACCTCTAGTTTAATTAAGCGCAGTTCGACAGCGACGCTAAGAAAGTGCTCTTCGCATTAACTTATCTCCGGGGAACGGCAGAGGTATAGATGGAACTATACCTTCGCGACTATCTAGCCAACGAATACTCTCTCGAGAAGAGACGAGAAAAGACTAAGGAAATCATCGATACGTACGAAGGATTCGCCGATAACCTAAAGGCTACTTTTAACGATCGAGATGAAGTCCGCAAAGCCTCTAACGATATTATAACCGTTAAATAATTAGGATCTGTAGCTGTCTACGTAACTAAGTTCCAACAGCTTACAGCCTATCTTAAATAGTTAGACGAGACTTTCCGCGACCTCTTCTACAAAGGCCTAAAGGACGAAGTTAAGAAGAATATAATTACCTACGAATACCCGTCCACCTTCTAGAAGATGGTAGACCTTGCGTCCTAGATCGACGGTTATATGTACGAATGGAAAATAGGTTCTCGACAAGCTAATACCTTAAAGCCTCGCCGCGAAAAGACAATCCTTAAAGGCGGAGACGCTATAGCCCTCGACGCGGCTAACCGATAGGATTCTAAGAAGGGCAATAACAACGTTCGAAACAATAATAAGAAGCCCAAAGGACCAAATCCGAACTAGACGGACGAGCAGAAATAGCGCTATAAGAATCGACTCTATATTATCTACGGTAGCGATAAGTACTTCTCTCCTAAGTACCCGCAGAACCCTCGTAATAAGAAAGATGAGAAGTAGACTTCAAGCGCTTAGCGCGAAGCATCGGTTGCATCCCGCCAAGATAATTATAATACGCTATACTAGATAG
Organism: Macrophomina pseudophaseolina; assembly: GCA_022204955.1. Classification (NCBI taxonomy): domain Eukaryota; kingdom Fungi; phylum Ascomycota; class Dothideomycetes; order Botryosphaeriales; family Botryosphaeriaceae; genus Macrophomina; species Macrophomina pseudophaseolina. The sequence goes on from JAJJID010000779.1 coordinate 6,749, forward strand.
CCTACTACAACGACGACTATTAGACGCACCAAAGCAGCAAGGATATATCTAGATAGTACCCCCACGAACCTCGACAATTCGGTATAATAACTAGAAACGAAGAAGTCATCGAGACCGACGATATCATCGATAACTTTCCCTTGGATAAGGAACTCGTTAATAGTAGTATAGGAGAACTCTACGAAAGTACGTCCGAAAGCGATAACGAGCAGTTAGGAGACGCCCCGACGCTATACAATAAATAGGACACCCTTATCTTATTAGAAGTTCTCGCCGGAAGATACGGCATTAGCAAACGTCTATACGATAAATAGGGCAACCTTAACTAGATAATCTAGATTCCGCATTAAAGAAGCCTTGCCTTAATAGTTATCTAGGAATAGCGTTAGAATACTCTCTAGGAAACCCGGATCGAATAAGACGGAAAGAAATACGAACTCCCGGTAACTAAAGAGACGATACTTATCGAACGCCACCACTAAGAAACTTCTACACGCGAACAAGCAGACTACAACTCCCTTCGAGAATTAGCAAGAATTCTTTATCAACACGGCACGGCAACCATCCAGAACAGCACGCTCTAGTAGATACCGAACGAGAAATTCAACTAGCCAACTTTCCGATACCAGGTGCGAAAGGACATAGTTTACTAGCGAAGGAAGCAGAACACCGGTAAATAGACCAACTAGAAACAAGCCTACCTCCAAGTCAACGAATGGGAAGACTACATACATAGTAAAGTCTACGGCTATCCGAAGCCAAAAAACTAGACGGCCCTACGGCATTAGAATCGACCCAGGGGCCACAGTCTAGGTCCCTTCACATGGTATCACGCACATCGGAAACGAAAACTCTCACCGGAAAGAAACTTTAGAAACAATTTAAGATTACCGAAGTCCTACGAGGACGCACGATCTCGATACTAGTCGATAGCGGATTAAGCGGAGACTTTATCCACAACAAGCTAGTATAAGAACTAAACATCCCTTATCGAAAAAAGAAAGAACCCTACTCTCTTAGCGGATTCGACGGAAGAAACGCCGACTACGAAGAAGAATAGATACGTATTAAAATAGAAGAAGTCTTACTAGAAATCAACGAACACCCTAATTAGGTCACCCTTAACGTCCAAAGGATTCTAGGACACGATATTATCCTCGAAATACCTTAGCTTAGGACTCGCAACCCCCTTATTAACTAGGCAAGCGATACACTCTTCCTACGATAGAATATTTAGGACATCATCGAAAATCCCGAAAGCAGTTATAAGAACATTAAATAGAAACTACTAGACATCTTCTAAGGATACATCTTTAGTATAAAACGAGAAGTAGCTAGTGTAAGGCCTAAATATAGCAACTATATAGGCAACTCCGATAGTAGTATAAGTTAGAACCAGGACTGCGACGCAGAAAGCGAAGCCTCCTCGGTAAAATATAATCCTATCGCAGGAATAAGCCCTACTAAGCGAAACGATACCCTCGAATTATTAGAAGAAACGCAAGACTTAAACGATGGCGTAAGGCCTAGCGTCGGTAGTATTAATGGCAACCTTAAGGAAGGCCTAAGACAGGACCAGGACTACAGCGTGTAAGACGCCGCCTCCTCGGTAAAATATAGCGCCTCAAGCGAAGTAAGACCTACCGAGTCAAGTATTCCCGAAAAGTAGATACAGCACATTTCACGAAGGACTACGCGGAGAAAGCGTAAGGCTAAGAGTAAGGCTTCGCGGAAGTAATTAGCAGCCCCGGATTCCCCCGCGGATGTCCAGACAATCTTAAAGAAGGCATTTAAGCGTATAAGGCGCCAGGGACAACAGGTCTACCTTATATACATTAAACCCTCACCGGCCGTACAATAGAGAGCATTGGCCAGGGCCCAACGGGAAAGGCCAAAGGATAAGGACTATCTAGCTCCCATCGGAGGAGACGATCCTGCGAGGATCAAAAGAGGACAACATAGTAGTTTAGAGATATAGCAGTAACCATAAGAAATACCTCCAATCCCAGAAATAAAAACGGTACCCGATAAGTATTAGAACTTAGTTGCCGTTTGCCAAGAAAGAGAAAAGGGAGACTTGCTAAAGTATTAACTATAGAACTACGAAATTCCGCTCAAGCTAGGAACGAAATCGGCTTACAAGCCTATCTATTCCTTATTAAAGAAGAAAATAGAGGCTTTAAAGGAATATATCGAGAAGAACCTCAAACGAGGATATATTCGGCCGTCTACGTTATTAGCTGGATATCCGATCCTCTTCGTCCCTAAAAAGAATAGTAAGTTACGCCTCTGCGTCGACTATCGATAGCTTAACGATATTACGATTAAGAACCGCTATCCGCTCCTACGCATCGACGAGCTCTAGGATAAGTTAGGGAATATAAAGTACTTTACGAAGCTAGACCTCCGGGACGAATATTACTTAGTTAGGATTAAAGAAGGAGAAGAGTAGAAGATAGCCTTCCGCACGAGGCTAAGACTCTACGAGTATACGGTTATACTATTCGGGCTTACTAACGCGCTAGCAACCTTCTAGAATCTCGTTAATAATACGCTACGCGAATACTTAGATATCTTCTACATAGCTTACCTCGACGACATCCTTATCTTTTCGGAGACCCTCGAAGAACATAAGAAGTATATTAGAAAGATCCTAGAAACCCTCTAAGCTAAGAACCTATCTATCGCACTAGAGAAATGCGAATGGCACGTATAAAGGACAGAATTCTTAGGCTTCGTTATTACCCCCGGACACGTCGGTATAGACGACTCGAAACTAGACTCTATTAGAGAATAGCTAGTACTAAAGATAATTAAGGAAGTATAGTTCTTTTTTAGATTCGCGAACTTCTATAGAAAGTTTATCTAGAACTATTTAAAGGTCACGGAACCTTTAACGCGACTTACTTAGAAGAAGCATGGCTTCTAATAGAGAGACGATTAGTAGCAAGCCTTCGATTCTCTAAAGAGAATGTTTTGCGAAGCACCCGTCTTAGGGATATACAATCCCGATAAGCCAATCGAAGTAAAGACTAATACGTTAGGATTCGCCCTAGGAGTATATCTTAGCCAGCCCGACGAGTAAGGTAGATAGCATCCAATCGCGTTCTACTTAAGAAAGTTCACCCCAGTAGAGCTTAACTACGATACTTACGATAAAGAGCTCTTAGCCATCGTCTTAGCGTTTAAGCACTGGAGACACTACCTAGAAGGAGCCGACCAGCAGGTAATAGTACATTATAACCATTAGAATCTTACACGCTTCACCACGACCAAGGAGCTAAACCGACGATAGATTCGCTAGTTATAAGAATTAGTATCCTATAACTTTAAGATCACTTATAGGAAGGGATCTAATAACGCTGCCGCTAACGCACTTAGCAGAAGGGTAGACTATATAGAAGGGAGAATCGAGCCGCAACCCGTAGTATTATAGTAGACACGCGATGAATCGCTTACCCTTACTAGATAGTCTTTCCTAATGCTTCGCATTAAGTTAAACCCGTAGTATTAGAAGATCCGAGAAGTATACGCTTAGGACTCCTTCGCGTAGGAACTTTTAGCGCTTAAGGACGACCCGCGTATTACTCGGAATAGAGAAGAAACGCTTCTCTTTAAAGAATTAATCTATGTCCCGACTAGACTACGAGAAGCACTCGTTAAAGACATACACATAGTACCCGCGCATAGACATTAGGGCATCGATAGAACGACCGAAAGAATCACGCGAAACTTCTACTTTCTAGGATTACGAAAAATAGTCTAGCGTATAGTCTCGCAATGCGATCTTTATATTCGAAGTAAAGCCGCGACACACGCCCCGTACGGACATCTATAGCCCCTCGGAATTCTAGAACGACTATAGCAATGGATCACGCTAGACTTTATTACAAAACTACTAGAGTCTAGAGACCTACTTATAGGAGTTAAGTTCGACTTAATCCTAGTCTTCGTCGATAGACTTACGAAGTACGCCTACTTCTTACCCTACCTCGAGGTATTAAATGTAGAACAGCTAGCCCATACGTTTCTTCGATACATCTTCGCGGATTACGGAATGCCGGAAGTATTAGTCTCGG
>JAJJID010000078.1:0-119751 GCA_022204955.1 Macrophomina pseudophaseolina
CATCATTGTCAGTGGAGGGACATGGGCACTCTCGTCGCTTCTCCGCCTGCGGCTTTTGTCGCAACCATTGCCGCCCCGTTCGTACGCACACATGCGAGGCATGGCTCCTCAACAGCAGGCTTTTGACGTCTTCGGCGGCGTCTTCTTTTCCCGCTTCACCTCAGCACCGCTCGTCCACACCGCTACACCCCACTATCCGCAGTGTTCTCCTCCTTCCCATCCGTCTCAACCGCACCCTCCACGTCCCCACCACACAGCCCTGATCCACCCCTTCACACTCCCAATGAACACGCTTCCGACGCCGAACCGCCCCAGCGCAGTGGCGACTAGTAAGGGCGGAATAAGAGCAAGTCCATGCGTGCTTCTTGACTGCCAGAGGTCGAGGCCGTAGCCGGCGACCTGGAGGATGAGGTTGCCGGATGGCGTGGTTAAGAGATTAAGGGCGAGGATTGGGTTGAAGGGCTTTAGTCGGAGGAGGATGTGTGCGACGAGGGCGAGGCTGCTCGTCATGAGGATGGTGACGGAGGGGCGTGAGGGAGGGGGGTGTTGGAGGGGGGTAAGGTGGGCATTTGGTGGTGAATGCGGGGCGGGGCATGTGGATCACGGTGTAGCGGGCAAAGTGTGGAGATTCTCAAAGATGCAGTGCTGACGAAGGTAAAAGAGAGGTTGAGAGACGGTATCAATGGGAGGAGCATTCCGAGATCTTTTTTTGCGCGCTCTCTGCACGTGGTGAATGGATGGCACGAGACGACCATGGAAGGCACTTCGAAAGCCACAGGCGGTGGGGCGAGAATCTTACGCGTTCACTCGGGCGTTCCCCGGATAAAAATAAAAGATTGGCTAGAGAGACTCGTAATATTCGTGACTTGTACATAGAGAGTATTTATCTCTTTCTTTGCCATAATCAACCACATGTTCAAACAACCAGTATCTTAGTAAGTGTAGCGGAAGTTTGGGTCATCAGGGTCAGTCTGCCAAGGCGTTAGATATTTGAGGGATACATTTTTGATACAGATACTCACGTCGTTGCTCTCGATCATCTTCTCGCCTCTGGCCTGCTTCTTGTTGTCGCGCCAGAACGACAAGTCGAGAAGCACGACGAGGACCAGGTTCATCAGAGCGCAAGCAATGCAAGCCCACATGCCAGGCTTGTAATGAGGAGCATCTTGGGAGCTGCAAAAGATTGTCAGTGCTGAGGACTGGATGTAAGCACGGAAGACTCAATCCTACCGGAACACCAAACTTCCCGCAATACCACCGACACCTCCGAAGCCAACGAGCGAAGCGCTGGTGAAGGCACGCTTCCACTGTCCACGGATGTTGTTGGCCTGATAGCTCATCGTCGCCGGCACGTTCGCATTGGCGCCGGCTGTGACGAGGAAGACCCCGAAGTAGCGGACGCCAGAATTGCTGGCGAAGCCCATGATCGGCAGACCAATGATGCAGAGGAGCATGTTGAAGATGATGATGGGTCCGCGAACCCTGAAGCGGTCTCCAGCATAGCCGGTGCCATACATGATCAAAGCGCCGAAGACGTAGGGAGGGGCGACGAGGCACTGAGATGCGGCAATGCTGAATCCCATGTTGACGCGGAGAATGATGGGGAGGAAGTAGGCCAGGGCGTAAGTGATGGTGGTGGTGCCGAAGAAAATCAGAGCGTAGCCCCAAACTTTCCAGTCCATTCCGCCGCGGAAAAACTTCTTCAGGGAGAAGGCTTCCATCGTGGCATCGCCACGGTCAGCCTGGACGCGGTTGATAATCCAGCGCTTTTCGCGGTCGTCAAGAAAGTTCCAGGACTTGTGCTTGCCATCGGGAAAGCCGACCAATAGCCAGTAACCTCCGAGGCCAATGACGCAGGTGATCTACAGAGTCAGTACGATGATGGAAAGCTATGTGGCAGACAGCACATACAATGCCCTCCATGACGAAGATCCACCGCCAGCCACCCATGTCCGCAAGGCCGTCCATTTGCATGAGCTACCGCAGTCAGTCATGAAGTTCGTGACGTTCGTGTAGTTCATGCAGAGTACTCACGCCATAAGCCAGGATACCAGAGCAAGCTGAAGCTACGCAGCCAATGATATAAAATACCGAATACCTCTTTCCCATCTCATCTGCCGGATTGTAAGCACGAAGCTATGAGAGACAAGCAGCTTCAAGGTTCACTTACATCTGACATACCACGTGCTCATCAAGTACACAGCACTGGGGAAGAAGCCGGCTTCAAGGACACCAAGAATAGCACGCAGGCCTGCGAGAGTATTCCAAGTGTTGGCAAAGCCCATGCCGATCATGGTGGATCCCCACAGAAAACAAATGGCCGAAAGGTGCAGGCGTGGCCCAATCTTGCGGACAATGACGGTGGACGGAGGCTGGAAAACGATGTACGTGATGAAGAAGACCAGGGTCACAATAGACTATGGAATGTTAGCCAATCACTTGGTGCGGGTGGGTAAGCATGCACGCACGTATCGGTAACCGGTTACCATATCCAACTCCACGTTCATTCTTGGCGAGATGTCAGCATTGCGGATACTGGCGCGAACGGCAGACGTACCCGGCAATGTTAGCGGCCGACAGGTTCGTCCTGTCCATCAAACTGACGCAGTACATGACACCCACGGTCACAACGAGGCGCAGGTCAACGCGACGGATGATCTTCTTCTGCTCCGTAGGGCTCAATCCCAAGTCGTCGACACCGTCTTTGAAATCCACGTCGGATCCATTGCTGTAGACATTGTCGATGTGCTCGACCCTGTCCTTCTCAATGTCCGTGGTGAGGTGGGCGCCGACTTGCGCGGCCTGCATGGTGGGAGCGGTTGGAGGGAAGTGGTGAGTGTGGGAAGGGAGGTGCGCGCTGTCTCCCAAGAGTGATCAACAAGCGGCTACAACGCCCTTTCATATCGGAAACCCGACAAGAAATTCCCCGCACGCTCGGATCTGTCGCCAAGCTGCAATCTCCAGACACCTGGAAAGATACCGAGGGTGGCTTCCGTATACGCTATGGCTTCTTGGCAGGCAGAGAGGCGGCCAGCGGAGTTGTTACTCGACTGCGCGAACCGTGGGGCGGACAAGCAGCGGCGGATGCGGGGGGACTGGCTGCGAAAGGGGTGGGTCGGACCAGGCTTCCCCCGGAAAATGGAGGGAGGGAGCACTGGGGCCCCGCAACCACCGTGACCAAACAGTGGAGCTCGCCAAGCGTGCGGCTTGAGCTTCACTGGCGACTCAACGCTCCAACAGCTTTTATCGCCGTTCTGGCCGTCTCTTGGCGATGCGCTATTCGTGGTGCAACTGGGCCTGCTCGCTACCGCCTCCCGTTTTATCCACGCGCATTAGCAGGGATCCAGAGCGACTTGACGCCGACTAAAGTGCCTGTGGCGAGAAATACGGTGTGTACGCGAAACGATTGCGTTTTGAGGGAGAGCGCGAAGTCTGGTCAACTGCAGCCTGGTGGGTCCTTCCTTCTGCATGCTCAATCGTCATGCTCCCGGACGGCTCATCCCGCTCTATGACTTCCAGAATTGGCGTGCAAGAGACACCGCAGTGCTAAGGTGCGTGGGAAGTTTGGTTAGCAACGGCCCGCCAAAGAACCCTTCCCCCCTTGACGCTGAATCATGATGCTTGCGAATGGCGCCAGGCCGCGGTATGATTTCCAGAACGGCGGCTGAAAAGGCCCTTTGGCCGATCGAAAGCCTATGCAGGAGATCCTCAGCTGGAGCATGTAGCAGGACGCGCGATCTGCGGCAGGAGGTTCAGTCGTTTCACTGCAGCGAAGGAGGCGGGCCTTCCTGGAAAAACAGGCCGAGGGACAAGCAAGTGGCTGGCACTTGGGATGGTTTAGACCGAGTGAGAGTCTTGGAGCTTGACACAGCGTTCCACTGGATGTCTGGCGCCGGGAGGGCTGGCACCGGTAGCGGTCGCGTTAGCCGCGTTGTCCCAATCCGGCACTTTGTTTCGGGCGCTTCATAGGGCGATACAGCCGAGTCGTGGAGGCGAAGGGGGCATCCCAGTCACGCGCAGGGTTATGTAACATCGATTTATGGAGCCTTGCGTCTTGCCTAGACCCTCAAGTGAAGGACTTCCTGCCAAAGTTTTGATCAGTCTCGCAAAAGATGTCGGGGTTAAGTGATACACAGCGTGTTCGATTTGAAGCCAGCAGTAAGTGCTCCGAGCATTGCCGGGGTGTTGATCTTTCCCAACTACACATTACAATTAGAGGATAGGGACTAAGCTCATACGATTTGGAAATGCGGAAGAGTGTACTCGTGTCGTCTCGTATCGTTAATAAAGACAAATAAAAATTAACCACCATGCACTGGGACTTTCCGGAGTCCGCTGGGCCTCTAGCAAACGCCGCTATACTTGAAGGGGTAATCGTAAAGACATACGCTCAACAGCAACCTCCACGTCTTCGTGAATTTGATATCCTGAACACCTCTTCCCATTCTTGCATCCCCGACAGCAGCGCTCCTCCTCGGCGTTTGCCTTTAGGTTTTTTCCGAGTGCCGCCGCCATCAGTCGTGCCGCTCTTGATACTTCCATCATCATCGTAGTAAGCGCCCCACCCACCGCTGTCGCCATACTGAATACCGCTTTGTGGATCGTCGGGATCAATTTCTCCAATCTCGATTTTTGTGAGGATCATCCGAGCCAGGCGTGAGAAAAGCTCTTCGACATTATCCCCTGAAAGAGCGGAGACTTCGACAGAAACCGGAATGGAAGCATCCGAGGCCCAACGTGAAGCTACATCAGAGGATACTTCGCGACCTTCCGGGGCCACCGTCACGGTGTTCTGTCCTCCGAATCCACTCCGTGACGAGGTCAACGAACCCCAGGCGGCTCTGCTATTGATGCTCGACGGTGTCGGCATGGGCTCGTCCAAAATCGATGGTTCTGGCTCATATTGTGCCTCAGGATCTTCCAGGTCCGTCTTGTTGCCGGCTAGGATGACGGTCAGCTGCGGGGAGGCCAAGGCGCGGGCGTCGTTGAGAAAGGTGGGAAGGGCTCTGAAGGATGCGAACGAGGCGATGTCGTAGACGAGGATGGCGCCGGCGGCGCCGCGGTAGTAGGAGCGCGAGACGGATCGGAATCTTTCGGTTCCTGCGGTATCCCAGAGCTATGCGGGTGAGTGGTGGTGTGCAGAGACGAGAACCGAGGCACAAATACCTGGAGCTTTATCCGCTTCCTGCGCGCGCCGGTCCCGACCTTTATAATCTTGGAAGCGAACTCGACTCCGATGGTCTGGGAGGAGTAAATTCGCCCTGGACGCGGCGTCAGACAGTGCTCGCGGAGTCGGGGGTCGCTGGAGGCCTACACTCGTTCTTGACGAATCTGTGTAGCAAACACGACCTGCAAGGGTCAGGTCAGGGCTTATCGCAACAGTTGGAACAGGCGGAAGAGCGCGTACTTGCCACAGCCGCTTGGCCCGAGCAGGATGATCTTCGCCAGATAGTCATACATGCTTCCGAGCTCCTGCGCATCGTGTCAGTGTTGGGCAGCAGCTCGAGGGCTGGGAGCTCGGGCTATCAACGCACCTGGTCGCGCACGGCGGGCGCGGAGGTGGTGGACGCCGAAGAGGGCGCCCGTTGGCGAACCATGGCGGCTTGTTGTGATAGGGAGGTCGCGCAGAGGGAGGCCGGACAGCGGTGTTGTAGGAAAAAGGCAGAGTGAAAGAGGCGGGTGCTAGGCTGGGGATGCCGGTGCGAGGGAGCGGTGACGACGAGGCCGACCATGCGCTGTCAGTCACGGCACGAACCGGAGGCGCATCATTCGGCGCTGCTCTCTCGTCGATCCTCGCTAGCATTGGCTTATCTCCAATCGCTCCGTGCCCACGCGCTCGCGACGCGACAAGAAACGAATACGCCGTGTTTCTTTGTCGTGATTGCCGCTGCACAATGGGTGCGCCAGGGGCAGTGGTACGAGGTCGGCCCACACCGCAGCCACCAGGCCGCAGATGATGTCCAAGTTGTATGGGCACTCATGTCCGGATGGCTGCCTCAACTACCTGGGCGTCTGCACTGGCTTCGCAGGGCCGCGTGGGGTTAGCGGCGTACAGCAGTCGCATGGCTGTTGCAGTGGCATGCGCGCGACACGTGCGATCAACGAGGCCAGGCTCGGTGGCGTTCTGCCGCTCTCCCAAGCCTCTGGTTCTGCCCCTCGCCGCACGTCATTAGCATTCTATACGCCAAATCCAGGAGCAATCCTCCAATGCCGTTGCCGACGTTCCACGCGCGCTGCGAAATCACGTCTCTGGAGAGATTCCTGTTCCAGTCGGCAAGATGATCGGAGCGCGGGACTTGAGAGGGCCGAGGCTACGCGCGAACCACCGCGGCACAGACGTCATCTTGAGGCGCTGGCTGGAACTTTCTGCCCGGCTGTGTCGCGTGTCCACCCGCTCCGTCGCTCCCAATTTTCTCCCTCTCTCCCGCCACGCTCCCTCTGCTGCCGTCCTGTGAACTTGCCCCTCTCTTTCGGTCTGGCTTTCTCTCAGCGTGTCCAGCATGGCGTGGATGTCGACCCTCAATCCCGTCCCGGGCTTTCCACCATACTCAGGCCCCTACCGTGTGGGCTCATTCGACGTAGAAATTCCTGTCTCGCAGCTCAACTCACCCAGCCCAGCGCCTGAAGCGAGCGTTTCGACCGTGTCTTGCCGCGTTTTCTATCCGTGCGAGCAGGGCTCGCCAGAGCGGCCAGTTCGGTGGATTCCAGCTCCGCAAAGGGGGTATATGAGCGCTTACGCTCGCTTCCTGGGGGCTGGATCCGCCCTTGCTCACATTTTTGCGTGAGTAGACCTCGTTTTCACCGTCGCAATTGCGCTTACACCTCATCCAGCTACTTCCCCCAATTCCTGTATTTCACCTCGATACCCGTCCTGCGAAACGCGAAGCTTCTGCCGCCACCGACTAAGTCCTCGCGATGGCCTGTGATGATCTTCAGTCACGGTCTGGGAGGATCACGAAATGCGTATTCACACATCTGCGGTTCGATTTCGAGCCATGGAATGGTTGTCATTGCGCCAGATCACCGAGACGGCAGCGCCCCCATCTCCTACGTCCGTGCCACCGATTCTGCCGAAGCGAGGACTGTGGACTACCGGAGCCTGCCCCATAAACCGTCTCCAGAGGTGTATGAAGGGCGAGACGCGCAGCTAAGGATAAGGTTGTGGGAGCTTGGCTTGGTTCATGACGCAGTGCTTAGAATGGACGCAGGCGAAGAGCTTAAGAATCTGGATCCTAATAAGTCCGCGGGTGGAAAGCAAGACACAGCTAGTCTGATCTCAATGCTGAAGGGCAAGCTCGATGTGCACAAGCCAGGTTCAATTAGCTGGGCAGGCCACAGCTTCGGTGCAGCTTCCGTCCACCAATTTGTCAAGTCGGTGTTCTATCGCCAGGAATCACCAATTGAAGGATATAGGCCGCTCTTCACGCCGGAGTCGACCTCGGCACTCGTTGAGCAGGTCACCAGCTCCTCGCCTGTCATCCTTCTGGACCTTTGGTGTCTTCCGCTGACGAGCCCGGCTACCAAGTGGCTGGCGGACAAGCCCCTTCCGTGCTACGCGCCTGATGGCCCTGGTGGAACAACGCTCCTCGCTATCCTCAGCGAAGCATTCGTGAAGTGGTCTGATCATTTCCAAGAAACTAGGCGCCGCCTCTCGGAGGATCCTTCTTCAGACACTTTCAAACAAACCAAGGCGCCTCCACGCTTCTTCTATCCGCTAGGATCTGCTCACCTATCGCAGTCTGATTTCGGCATTCTCTTCCAGTGGGTCACCAAGAAGTTCCTCAAGACGGATGAGCCCGAACGATACTTGAAGCTTAATGTCCGTGCGATCCTACAAATGCTTCGTGAGAACGATGTTGAGGTAGCGGACACGAGCCGCATTGACTCGGAGGAAGCTGAAGCTTCGCAAAAAGAAGATGGGAACGTTGTATCTACAGATAAATCGGGGGACTGGAAGATTTTGGGGACCAACGGGGAGGTCAGGGGCTGGGTTCCCCTCACCACAAACCTCAATGACTCTGAGCAGCTAATTCCCGGAACGAGCAAGCAGCAGGCTGAAGCAGGTACGACGGGCAAGGCGCTCAGCCAAATCACGAAAGAAGAGGGCGTAGAGTTGTGATTTGGTCCTCGACTGGTTGGGGCTGACTACTCCTTGCGTTGTCGCCAGTTTCGGTTGTTATGACGATGCATTTAGCGCGGCGTATGGCAATGTTTTAAGCACAGGCGTTGGATTAGAATCTTTCACAAATCTCGCTTTCTGTTGTTACCGATATCCTTCATAGATTCAATCTTGGAAACGCATTGCAATAGCAGTCACGATCCCGAACTCTCAAAGTAATCTTTAGATGCGAGGATTAACTGAGCCAGTAAGGGGAATGTCTACTCGACCGCCACCAAGCCGTACATATATGTTGACGTTTGCCGCAACTCTTTCGACGAGATCGAGTCTGCGGACCTTACTTCTTTGTTCGGTCCTTCCCTTATTGGCGAGAGCATCACTTCGCCCAAACGGTTTGCCTGGCTTGCGACTGCCCAGTCCACCCACGGCAACGTCATGTCCGCCTACGAAAGATTTCCAAAGCTCACATCAACACCGTCTTTTCTCCTACACCAGGGAAATTACGCATCGCCCATATGGTCAGCACGATGGGCACTAGGCACCTCATCCTCGTCTTCTACAAAGGCGACTACCACATCGCGCAGTACGGTCAGCTCGACGGCTACCCATCCGGCCAGGGCGTGCGCATCCGCGACTTCGTCAGTAGCTCACCCTTTTGCGTCATCCTCTCACACACATGAAAGGCTTACATGGCAACGAACCGGCGCTTTCCAGGCCAGCTGCGGTAACAACCTGACCAAGCTGAAATTTGCCATCAACAAGGGCCTGCTCTACACGCCGACGGAGGACCAGCTCAACGCGTGGAAGGTGCGCGCGTTTGACCTCGAGCAGGAGCGCTATAGTCTCGCCTTGACTAACTCGGGCGCCGTCGACTGGGAGGACTTCCGCAAGCGGCCCATGGAGCTGGTCTGCCCCTCGATCGCGGCGCACGTGTCGGCCGGCATCTTGCATTTGGTGGCGGATTCGCTGGTGCCGGTGCCCGTGGTGAAGAATCTGGAGCTCATTGCGGATCTGGTGTATTGTGAGTGGGCTTATGTGGTAAGGAGGGCCTCATTTTCCCCTTTCATGTTGTTGGTAGAGACACTGCGCTGACTTTTTTTGTGCCCCCAAGCTTGATTTGGATGAACATGTCCTTGAGGTATTTTCACCTGGAACAAGGGCGGTTGAGGGCACGGAAGGCAGCCGCTTCGATGAGCTTGAGTGCGTCAAGAAGTCGAAAAAGGCGGCGGCTACGATGGTGGCCAGGTTCAGGCTGGATGAGCTGCCGAATGAGGATGATTTTGTCAGGAGATGCAATGGGGGAAGAGATGCCCCCGACTGAGCTGCGAGGGGGCCTATCTACTGCGATTCGACAAGCTTGCGAGATCTGGGCGGAAATGGAGCTCGGTTAGGGAGACCGCTGCGATCATTTGTGCTTTTCGGTATGTTCTGCGAAGAGAGACGACTCTTGCAGGACTGGATACAACACTCCGGTTAAGAGATATGCTGCATGGGCACTGGTAGCACTTGCTGCGTTGTGAATAGACCAATTTGGGCGACAATGCTTACTACAGGGAGCATTAAGCCTCAGTCGGCCTCAATGGAACCTGTGCTTAGTGCAGAATCCAAATAACACTTCTGGCTTCGGCAGCTATTCATGTTGCTCCTTTTAGGATGAATGTCTACTCCACATAGAAAAGGTTCGGGTTGCAGTTGCCCGGTAGACGGCAACTCAGGCGGGGGCGGTCCGAGCTCTTTGGCCGGGGTTTGACAAGGCTGGCGGAATTTCATCATAGCTCCTCTCTCAGATCCAACCTCTCCACCACCATGGTCAAACCACTGACCTTCAAAGGCGACAAGAAGCCCAAGAAGCGCAAGAGGGCAGCCGCCGATGAAAACGATGATGATGCCCCTGCGAGTAAAGGACTGACAAAGGCTGGAAGCTCAGCCCAAGAAGCCAGCGAAGACGACGATTCCTGGGTCACGGCCCAAGCTGTCTCCGACATCTCTGGCCCTGTCACGTTCGTACTTCCGACCGAGCCCGTTACTTTTATGGGATGCGACGCCAGTGGAACCGTCTTCACCAGCAAAGTCGAGAACATGGTCGAGAGCGACCCTTTGACGGCAGAACCGCACGACGTGCGCCAGGTATGGATCGCGAACAGGGTCGCAGGCACGGAAAATTTCAGCTTCAAGGGGCACCACGGCAAGTGAGTATTCTCTATCTGCTGTTGTATTCGTAGAAGAGCTTTGCTGAAGTATGCGCCAGGTATCTGGGGTGCGACAAGTTCGGCGTCCTCTCTGCTCACCGGGAAGCAATCTCGCCCGAGGAATCCTTCATATGTGTCCCCGTGGCCGACAACCCGGGCACGTTCGCCATCCAGACGCAGCGTGAAAAGTTCATTTCCGTCAGCGAGAAGGGCGGCAACAATGAAGTCCGCGGCGACTCGGAGACCATCGACTTTAGCTCCACATTTCGCATTCGCATGCAAGCTCGGTTCAAGCCGAGGCCGAAGACCACAAAAGAGCAGAGGGCGGCCGAGAAGATATCAAGGAAGGAGCTTGAGGAAATGGTGGGACGGCGACTTGAAGACGATGAGGTCAAGAAACTCAAGAGGTCGAGGAGAGATGGCAACTTTCACGAGGCTCTACTCGACGTGAAGGTCAAGGGCAAGCATGACAAGTTTGCGTAATCCACAGCCACTTTTGCAGTCGCCATCAAGTGCATTTGTGGGTCTGTGAGTGAGGAAGAAAAATTAAAAACACCTGAAAACGGAGACTGCAGGTGGACGAGAAGGCTGTGCATCCCACCGGCACCTGCTGGCGGGCTCCACCAGATTCACCCACACACCGACCGGCATCACATTCAGCCGCGCCCCTTTCGGGTACGGATTGGCCGGTGTTGCGTGTCATTCGATTTTTAAAAATAGGCTGCGGCTGGAGCTGAGGTGGGATGAGAAAATGGCAACGCCGTCACGATACCTTTGTGAACAACCGGAGGACAAGAGATGTGCCAGCCCTTGGTTTTGGCCGATGCTCAACTGCCACTACTTTGAATATCGGAAGCAATCTATAGGCACCTATTAAGCAGAGCTAACCATTCTAGCATGCCACACGTTCGATTTGTTGAGCTTGCGCTCTGGTTGCTGCGCGAATTATTCCCCCTCCAGGCCATCCTGCGTCTCTTGGCAGCTCAATTGAAAGCGAGATCTAGGCGACTGAGCATGACTCTGACCGATGTTCTGGAAAACATAGCAGGTTCACCGCTATGTCATGTTTCCGTAAGGCGCCGGTAGATCCCCCGGCCGGGTGCAACTGTCACAGGATTTCGATACACGCAATCCACCGAATCAAAGATCGAATAGGCGCGAATATAACCTGCAATGCCTAACAAGAGTCCCCACAGCGGAAACGGACGGCGGTGGCAATGCTGAGGCACATATGCGGGATGGCCGGGAGTTTCAACACCCGCATCGGCCTTCTCAGCGGGCAGCACTGACGCAGTCGGGCAGACAGTTCGGCGCGATGCAGATGGCCGCGAGAAGGTCGCACTGGGCCCGAGCGTACGCGTTTCTCGTGAGGACGGGCTGCGATTCGCTCGCCTTGGGGGTTTCCCCTGGCACAGCGAGGCGGCCACAGCCTCCCCGCGGCTCGGCACGTCTTGGCATGCATCACGATCAACACCCGCCAACCCAACAATGCCTGCCGTGGTTCCAATCAAGCCGCCATTAGGCCAAAGAAGCCTGTTCTTGGCACTCCCAATGCCGCAGGAGGTCACGTTTCGAATGCCTGGATGCAGCGACTGCGCCTCAGGAATCGTCGTCAGTGCTGTGATGGTGGGGAATGACGGCGCTGGACCCTACCGGCATATGAATTTGACTCGGCATCGGGGTATGGGGTAGACCAGGGCTCTGCGGTACAAATACACTCGCTCCTACTCAACTCTGCTCAGCGCAAACCAGCTTGACTCCCCTCTCCTCTGTACATCAACGAACTCACTCTTCACATCCTCATCAATCACCATGCAGTACAAGGCCTTCGCTGTCTTCGCCGCCCTCGCCGCCATTGGCGCGACCCAGGACATCGACAACAACGATGTCCCCAGCGTCTGCCGCTCCGTCTGCCAGTCCACCGTCGACTTGACCACTCAGTGTGACCGTCAGAACGACGACGACGACTCCGGCTTCATCAACTGCGTCTGCCGCACCAGCAACGCCAACAGCTTCATCCCTGAGTGCGAAGCCTGCGTGGCCGCCAACGACGAAGCAGACAACGGTAAGTCCAAGAGCTCGCCTGTTCAGGCCCTCCGCAATCAAATGAGACCCCGACTAACGCGCTTCCAAGACGTCCGTGACATCGTCCGCTCCTGCTCCTTCACTCAGGTCAGCACCTGGAACTCGGCGGCCACCGGAACCGCCACTTCCGGCTCCGCCAGCCTCACTTCTGCCACCGCCGTTACCACTGGCAGCGGCTCTGTCAGCGGCTCGACCACCGGCTCTACCACCGCCTCCACTGGCTCGTCCGCTACCGGCCAGACGACCGGCACCACCGCTACCTCCACCGGCTCTACCGGTGCTACCGCTGCGCAGTCCACCGGCGCTGCGGCGCCCGCTGTCACGGCTGGCCTTGGCGGTCTTGCCGTCGCCATCTTGGCCGGCGTGCCCGCGCTTCTCTAGATGGCCTGAGAAACCAAACCCATCTGAGACAGGAGGTCATACGCTGCTTCTCTTGGAAAGCGGCGTAAACCTACCGACATCTTTCTTCTCGCATGCACTTGGAGATTGTCGGGGACTCTTTTAAGGAGAGGTCACGAGATTTTCACGAAAGCTATGACTTTCCTGCGTTAATTTACGATACCAGAATGGCAGGAATTGGATGCTTGGCGTCCCTGGGGAGCGCATGATATTGGTGGTGTTTTGCGGTCACTCCTTATATTGAGTGGTGGTAGCTGCGCGCTTGACTTGCATCTCGGGACGTAGAGTAGAGATTTGCATACCATAAATTGATGTATATTAAACTGGCTGGGGTACTGGGCCGAGAGCCCTACTCAGTATGAATGCTTGATTGAGCTGTGTCGCTTGTTTGTTGCCTTGCCAAGTCGTTGGTGTCTCGCCTGTCTCCCTGTCCCCGGTGGGCCTTGCGGTAGTCCATATCGTCCAGGATCAGAGCTTAACTGGTTGTGACGTATTTGGAGTGGTTGCCTTAGGGCATTTCATTGAGACTGTCTGCCTGCTCACTATCGGATCGGCGCGTACGCATGACATTATGACGGCAGATGGAACCGAAGCTTCTACACACTCTTCGTAAAGCTTGATCTCTACATGAATGCATGGATGATCCACTGAGCAGCAAAAGGTCAAGAAAAGGCCGAGCTGAAAGTGGAGTCGAAGAATTTCCATTTCGGGCTAACGTCTGATGACTGATTGTCCACACCACAACAACGGAGCCAAATCCCTCATGACAAGAGTGCCGATACTGGCTGAATGGATAGCAATTAACCTGGATAGCTTCGAACATTGCCGGTATGATAACGTCGTTGATGTACTACAGATCCTTCCCTCCTCGCTTCAGCGGGGCTGTGTTGTTTCTCCCAGCCACGAAGGATTCCAAACACGAAGAAAGTTGACCTGCGCGCAATCCTATTGTCCATTGGGCGGGCTCAGAGACAACATCAATTAGGTGACATTCCATCCTTGGGTAAGACCAAGCGGACAATATAAAATGCTTGACTGCCTTGCACGGCTGCACTTGGCATGCTCTATGTCTCTTTTGACGACCCTTTCGTCCGGCTGTGTCAAAAACGAAAGGCTGCACAATCAAGGAGAGGAAGGCAAAGAAACATGGCAATTCCTTTCTCTCGCTTCACCCACTCCCCGCCCGCTCGCTGGCGCGGCCGGCTGCGCTTCGGCCCCATGCTGCTGCTCCTGCTACTGTTTCTCAACATCGCCCTCATCGCACTCATCGCCGCCACTATGATCTACAGCTGGACGACGACCAAATAAGGCCTCAATATAGGCTTTTACTGGTCACGCAGCGCCGCCGGTCGAGCGTAAGTACTCCCTCCCTCCCCCCACCTCCATTGCACTACGCTCCCTCACAAAACGCATGCCGCCACCAGCCAAAAGGGATGCAAAACCAAAAAAAAAAAAAAGAAAAACGGAGAAAGAAAAAGATTTGCTCACGGCAATTCAGCGAACGCATCCTCCTCTACCTCGCCGTGCCCCTCATCGACCTTCTCCTCCACCTCCCCGCCCACATCGCCGCCTACCTCAGCACGCCGCGGCGCCGCCGCCTCCTCCTCCTCTTCCTCCTTCTCCTTCTCTTTCTCCCGTCTGCACCCCGTCTTCGCGCTCTGTGCCTCCATCTTCCTCTTTGGCGCCTGGGTCTGGCAGGTCACCATCACCTGCATCATGGACTTCGTTTGCTGGGAGAATCCGCGACGGCGTGTGGGACGCGCTGGCCGCCGTGCGGGCTCCGGTGGGGACGCTGATTGCGCTGCTGTGGGCGGCGTATCTGGGGTGGAGTGCGGCGGCAGTGCACGCTTGGAGGAGGGAGAGGCGTCGGTTGGGCGAGGAGAGGGCGAGGCAGGGGTGGGAGGAGGGGCGGAGGGAGGCGGAAGGGATGGGGTTGGAGTTGAGGGGGTTGGAGGTGGGTGTGAAGGTGGGTGGGGAGACGGTGGTGAATGGGGAGACGGGGAATAGGGGCGGAAGGGTTCAGTGGAGGTGGGGAAAAGTAAAGGAAGTGAGGAGATGGTTGTTGGGGTGGAGTTAGTGTTTAATATGGGCAGGAAAGGCAGCGTGGGATTGTTTGGAAGAGCGGGGTGAAGATGGAGGGAAGTGAATGATTGATGCGGGATGAACTAATGCGCGCATGTAGATAACGTCTAATGATCTCGTAACACCAGACTAGTGGGAAGTTGGAGCGAGACTGCCCGTCAAAGCTGAAAACATCATACGCTGCGAAACACCCTTTTCCCGAGATAGATATATCAAACAGTGGGCATCTCTATTATGTGCGTTCAACACTCGGCCTCACAGCCGCACGTTGGATTGGATAGGATGTAGGACATGTAATGAATATACATATGCACCTTAATAGTCCCTGAAAATTTCAGGTTTGGGTGAGGGTCCAAGTTCACAGTCTCGAGTTCTATAGTGGGAGATCAAAAGATATTTCCTCCCCGGAGTCATTTCTGCAACGCCCTGGAGCTCGGGCGTTCAGTTTTACTCTTTGCTGCCTGATCCTTGTCCTGTTTTGCTTTACCATAATTCCACGCATGCCCGCGTTTTTATTTATAATCCCGCTGCGTGTGATGTTTCGGCACATCGCATGTGCGTTCGCGCGGAGGGTTCCGGTGACGTCAGTGGCCGATGAAGAGGACCGCACGTTGACACCCGGACTACTGCTCACGGTGAACATTGTAACGTGGCACTTGAAGCGTCATAACGGATGCTCACTCATCAAGCAAGACCAATAAAAAGAGGAGTCCGAAATCACCCTTGTCCACCGCCAGACGGCGTCTCAGCCTGCGGAAGCGGCACATACTTCTCCCTCTTCATGCATTTCGAAGCATGCAAGAGATGGCCTCTCCTCTTCCGCACGAACGCAGCGAAACAACAAGCGGAAACGCCCACCGCTGCAGCGCTGACCAAAACTGGGTACTCGAAATCCTCTGGGCGTGCCCAGATAATGGTAGTCGCGAACGAGATAAGTTCAGAGACGTTTTGGAGCGCCATTTCAGCGGCAGAGAACTTGCCTCGGTTTTCTTCTGATACTTCCTGCTCATGAATTTAGCCTCATATTCCATTATACGTGCGATCCAAAGGAGGCGTACCTCCTGCACCAGATACTGAACGGAGAGATCAAATCCCCATAGTCCGAGTCTGCTAAACGTAACGCCAGCAATGAGGCTGTACCCAGCCGCCTTCGTTCCAGCTGTCGCTGACAGGTACAAAATGACAGATACGGCGATACAGGTAAATTGTTCGTTCAAAAACCAGAGGCCAGATCTGACGGGTCCAATTTTGTTCATGAGGATAGGCGCGGCCCACGTTGCGAGGAGTTCCATGGCAACGGCCGCGAGCCTCATCACACTGACTTCCAGAGAGGTAAAGCCAAGCGTGAACAGATAAGTCTGAATCTGCACTCCGGTTGACAGCACCGTAAAGTAAAGCAGACTGAGAGAGAAGGATGCAAGGAACGCACGGTTCCTGACATACTCCACCCAGGGCTCTACAAGGTGGCCAAAATAGGTAGAGACTCTCTTCGGTAACGTGGGCTGAGAAGACCGGCGGACCGTTACTGGGCTCGTCAGAGCCGAATGCACAGACTGATAGTCTTCTGTCGGCTGCATGCGAGCGGCATTCAGAGCTTGTAGTCTTGGTACCGCTTCGTAAACCTGCGAGGCCATGAACACGAGAACATAGGAAAGTGTAACTATTACCTACCTGAGCAATCGCAAAATACTCGACCAAAACCGAGAGGAGATTCTGCCCGAAGACGACCCAAATAGCCGCTACATGAGAGAAGCCGTCGACCGCAGAAATGAAAACCGGCGCCAGGAGCTTCGCCAACAGATCAATCCGGCGCATAACAGCATTCAAATCTAGGAGTCACCCCGCTTATCATCAGCATCCACACTGTGAAGAGACATCTAGGGCGGGAACAAAGCATATGAGGGGAGGAAGAAGAAGAAGAAGAAGAAGAAGAAGAAGAAGAAGAAGAAGAAGAGAAAAAGAAAGAAAAGAAAAGTAAAGAAAAGAAAAGCGTACGCTGCCTTTCCACCCCGACATCCTCCGCAACAACAATGACCCAATCCCTCTCCACCGCCACCGTATTCCCCACAATCGCCAACTTCTCCACGCACGCGAGCACGACTGCGACCACGAAACACACCACCTCAACCCAGCCGCGCCCTCCTCCCCTCTCTCCGCCTTCGCTCGCCGTCACCGCCCCCAGCACGATAAACACTCCACAGCTCGCGGCTACGCTCACGCGCTGCCCAACGATGCTGGCCCGGACCGCGACGAGGCGGTCGACGCGATCGACGCACGCGCCCACCCACGAGCTCAGCAGGGCGGCGGCGGCAGCGCGGAGGAGCGCGTAGGCGGACGCGTAGAGCAGGGTGCCTGGAAAGGCCGCGGCGAGGAAGAGGACGGCGCCAAATTCGAAGGTGCGCGAGTTCCACGTGGACAGGGTGTGCGAGGTATAGAGGCGGGGAAGGACTGTGCGCTTGCGGGCGGTGGAGGAGGCAATGGAAGAGGGCGCATGGTCAGAAGAGGTGGTTGTGTTGTTGGTTACGGTCCGGGCGAAGATAGAGTGGGGTGGTGGTGATGCTGCGGGTGAGGGGTGTTCATCTGGTTCCTGGAAATCCATTGGGGCCGGGGCTGCTGTTTCTCGCCGTTGCGCAGACGGCATTGCGGTAGATCGAGGTTGAATGCGAGGTTGCGCAGTCCAATGCGCGGGTACCGTGGTGAGTTCCCCGCAGCAAATCGAGCAGATGGGGCGAGCGATATCGGACGCTTCCGTTGCTGGGAAAAAAAAGGAAAATGGAAATCATCATCTTCTCGCAGGACCTCACCCGTCGTTTGGCATTGTCCGATGGCAAATGTCAAGCCTGTAAAATCGGGATAATTTTCCCAGGCTTACTGCACATTCACAGGCAATCGAAAACATGAGAGAATCAGTTCTACTGGCCGTAGCTAATATTGGAACTATTAGCTGTTGTTCTCCAGCTTTGTAACCCGATATCCACCAGTTTCCGCGCAAACTCAGTAAGGCTAGTCAAGGCAGTGCCAAGCTGACTGTGCCCTGTTTATCAAGCCTAACTTTCAGCGGCAGAGTCCTCTTACTTGGTGTCGCTAATTTGCGCATCTTTCATACCTTCGCCGGGGCCCTCTTCATTCTTGTCGACGGAATGAACATCAACCATACCCTCATCTTCCGCCACCTCGCTTGAAGCCGGCTGAAGAAGCCACAGCTCTGTGATGTTTTGAACTTCGACCCAAGGCTTGCTCGGGTCATCTTCCTCTTCGGTGATGTCGAACAGCCTCGGCTCATCTTTTCCACCCTTCTTCCCATCCGTGTGCTTGTTAGCCTTTTGTGGAATATCACGGGCAGCAAGCTCCAAATGGACACCTTCATCATCGGTCTCCAGAACTTTGGCCGTGCGATAGTCAGAGATCGTAGGCTGCCAACCTGTCAACTCCGACACTTCCATTTCCTTATAGACGATGATGGACCCTGCGCGGATATCCTTCGTTGCAAGTTTGGGTAGAGTCGTAACGTCGGACGGCAGAGGAGGGAAATCGTCATCCTCTGACATAGCTGCGGACATGGTTTTAGCGTCCTGAGTCTCTTGGAGAAGCTGAGAATGCGCAGCATCCTCTTCAACTTCATTGTCGTAGTTGAGACTTTGCCATTCTTCATTGCCGCCAACATCATAGCCATCATCGTAATATTCTTCCTGCTCATCGTAGTTCTGGTTTTTCCTCTTACGCTTTTTTTTGCTCTTGCTCTTTGTCTCGTAATATTGTTGTTGAGGGTCCCAGCGTTGTTTGAATGGGAACGGAGGAGTGCTCAGTTGTTCTACGTTCTCATCCACAACCTCGAATGCCTTGAGTTCGATTCTGGATCTCCAGGCATCTTCACCCTCAAGGTCGTCGGGTTCCACGTCTGGGGACTGAGCTGGTGATTGGGCCCAGTGCTTCTTCTTGTTGCGCATGCTTACGTTAGAATTCAGCTTTTCCCTCAACCTATCCGCTTCTTCTTTGCTCTTGGGTGCACGAAGACCTAGCGACCCCATAGTAAGGCGACGAAAGCTGCCGAGGTCGATGCGCTTACGCTTTGTAGCTGGAGCATCGTCAATCTCAACAGCATTCTCCTGAGTCACCGTCGTGGCGCTGTCTGGAACTTCTTCGGTAGCGTGCTCCACTGATACGCCATCAGCGTTCTCGGTTACTGCTTCTTGAATAGGCTCCTCGTGCGTTGATGTGGTCATGTTCTGATCTTCCTGCAAGGTAGAATCTGTATCGAAAATTTCACCGTCAGCAATGCTGCCCTCTAGAAGACCATCTGGCGAGAGTGCGTGAGGCTTGTCAAATATATCCCCCTCCCTCTCCAGCATTCCGTCCGTTTCGTCCATTGCCTCCGCTGCTCGGACAAAGAACTCAGTGGTAGTCTGCTTAACAATCGGAGATTAATAAGACTTACCCGCTTCTTCGAAAGTGACATCCCGTCCAAGGTCTTGCTGCATCCTTCGCCTCACTCTACCCAGGCGACGACGTCTATTACGAGCTTTGGTCCTCTCTAGACCTCGAAACGGCACGTTGGCTTGATTTTGCGGTGGATTCTCACTGTTGGAACGGCCCTCCTTGGTGGCTTCGGTCTTCCCATCGAGCATTCCAGGAACCTTGGAGCTGACCTCTTCCGGCTCGGAATCGGAATCAGCGTCACTATCTCCGTCTGAAGAAGATGTATCAGAGTCCAAAGAGTCAGAAGAACCGGAAGAATCAGAGGTATTAGACTCAGACTCCGAGGATAAACTGTCAGATTCGGAGGTTGAGGAGACCGGTTCCTCTGGCGAGCCGGCGTGAACCGTCGTCCTGGCAGCCTGGTCGGATGCAGCGCTACTTGAGTCGTCCGACGAAATATCAGAAATGCTGCTAGAAGAGGTGTCTTCATCCGAATCAATCTCATATTCCTGCTCACTCTCATTATCCGAGGCCAGAGCGGCCAATGGTTGATCTTCCCGAAACCGCACGCTCTTATCTGACTTGTCCGACTTCACGGAGCCGACCTTCCTCCGCTTCCGTGCCGGCTGCTCCGCGATGTACTCTGCATCATCAGAGTCTTCACTGGACTTGTCTTGGGCGGAGGGTGCTTCCTCGAGAAGGCCGGGCAAGGTGTCATCGGCGGTGGCGTCAGCGACGGAATTTCTCAAGGGCGGAATGTTGATGGACGGACGGTAGGGTCTGCGGAGGGGAAAGTAGGATTTGCCGAATGGGATTCCGTCGATGAGATGCTGACCATTGGCACTGATCTGGTCGCGGCCAGCAATGTGGCGGGCGCGGAGCTCGGACTGAGTGAGATGGCGGATGCTGCAAGGGAAATGTCGGATTAGTACGGGCAAAGAAGGCAGACGTCCGTTTGCCCACCAGACATGGTCCTCATCTTTGAGGACGTCCTTGACTTTCTGAAAATGGAGAGCCTCGAAACTGCTAATCTCCACAGAATAGTCCTCTAAGCCCCAATGCGGGCTTTCAAGCGGGATGATGTTGTTGATCTGCTCGAGCAGCTGGGCGATTGTAAAGTGCTCGTGGGCTTTGTCGTCGGGCACGGCCCAAAGCAGGTCGGCATCGGGCAGCTTGTGCCTCCTGACGGTTAGGCGCAACCTCATGTTGACGCGTGGCTCGGAGCTGAGATTGTGGGCGGAGCGCGAGCAGGCGGCGAGGCAAGTGGGCGCGTCAAGTGGGTTGCGATGGCGGCAGAAAATAGGCTTGGCGCGCTGTGCGTGGCATTTAGGCCCGTGCGCGGCTCACCGCCCGCATGAGGCTGAATCTCGCCGGCAGCAGCTCCAAGAGCCGAGTGGCGATCGCACTGCAACCGCCAGCACCCCGGCAAACGCGCGGCGGGTCGGTCAAACCCTGAATGCACGAGGAAGGCCAATGCATCCGCTTTGACCGTCTACTTCGTTTCCTACTTCAGAGCAAATTGTCCCTTGCAAAGGACTCTGGGTGAACCGACATCTTCACCCCGTGGCCAGCGTACAGCTCCCCTTCCATCTCGGCAATGCGGCCCCAGGAGCAGCACATTGAAACACGTCCAAGAATCGCTCGCGTCTGCGGGATCGTTTGTTTACTCAATTGAAACTGCGACCTGCCATCTTTGCATCCGACCGCAATCTTCGCCTAGCATGCGAACGGAAGAGCTACGTGACCAGAAAGGAATCGGAGCAGGATAGAGTTTTGACTCACGGAAACCATCTCTGTCTGGATCTCGAACCCCGCAGATGTCTGTCCCTTGCCGTGTCCTCCACGAGATCCGGTTCAAGATTTACGACAGCAATAGCAGGCTCGCATGCGTTGGGAGTGTCCAGAACACCTCACGCTCACCTGGAGTCCAGACCCATCGTAGTAGACGAGCAGCTTGCAGCACTATCATAACCGACCTTGCAGTAAGTCAATGACCGTACTGAGCTGACATCGCGAGAAACTCGATGAGAGGGCCCTGCCAGCCATGCCGCGGCTTTCACTTCGGCGTGAGCACTCACCGGCATGACAGGAAGCGCGCGCGAGGTGACGGTCTCGCTTGATGCTGCCGACGGACCGACGGTTGCGTTGAGTGCGCGCGTTTGAGCAAGTTTCCACTTTCCGGGCCAAGCCCTCCGAGCGAGCGACTAAGCTGGCCCGCTTTGTTTCCGCCCAGCTTCCCTGGGTAATCTCGAAGTCCCAGGCTCCGCTTTTGCTACTGCTTTTGACGCCTCAATCTGCTCAACTTGTCGCAACTGTAATCCAGATGTCGTGTTTCGATGCCTTCTGCTCCACACGTGCTCTTGGCGGGGCCGCCACCGGGGGGAAGTGCCGTAGGGTACGCCTGTCCTTAAGACTCCACTGCTCCTCCCACCTATTGGCGTTTCGGTTCCTTCAACCTCCAATGGCCTATCTCTGATTCTCGTCCCTGGCCACCGCTTCGCGACCTTTCATCCTCCTTCTCTCAGTGACTCTCAAATTCCCACCCCGTGACCAGTCACCATGGAGCGCCGCCACATTCAAGACCACAGCAGTGCCACATCCTTAGAGAAGCATTGGGGTTACGCCGATCGGGTAGTCCCGTGTACTAATGATGCGGGGACGTGCGAATATCTGGATGCCGTTTATTGGATGATGGACGTTTCCATGCTATACACCTTCATCCTTTGGGCCGTCATTGGAGGCTTATTAGCTCTCTGGGTGTTTTTGCGTTTCGCCAAACCCAGCAGAAAATATGTCGGCCAAGTCTTCCACAGCAAACAGGACCTTGAGGCACCAGCGAGGAGACAGCTCCAAGGCAGTGTTTACAGAGCTTACAGAGCGGTTGTCGTGGGGCTTAGAAAACTGCTTCTTCCGGAGACCTTAAAGAGCATTTTTGGCAACATCTCGAGGCTCCAGGTACTTATACTGGCTTGCATTCTGGCCTACCTCTTGATCTTCTCGTAAGGCAACAATTTCCTATCTTGAGACTACTGATCATCTTCCTAACACATCTTTAGACTTGTTGGCATCGTCTACAAGACGTGGGTAACTCCCGTCAAGAATACACCCGGCCTCTACAATACTCGTACCGGTCTCGGAGGCTTTGCTGATAGGGTCGGCGCTTTCGCTTACGCCCTGACTCCCTTTACCGTCTTGCTCGGATCGCGTGAGAGTGTACTATCTCTCCTCACCGGAGTACCATACCATCATTTCAACTTCCTCCACCGTTGGACCGGCCGTGTCATTTTCATCCAGTCCTTCTTACATACTCTTGGTTGGACTATCATCGAAGGAAAACTTTACCAGCCTCAGCCGAGCGTTTACAAAGAGTTCATCGCCCAACAGTACATTATTTTCGGAATCGTCGCCATGGTGTTCATTACTTTTCTATACATTTTCAGTATCAAGAGAGTGATCCAGTGGACTGGCTACGAATTTTTCAGGAAAGCACATTACATCGTTGCAGCCTTGTATTTCGCTGCCTGCTGGGGCCACTGGACAAAGCTTGCATGCTGGATGATTGCGAGCATCGGTCTCTT
The DNA here is from genome assembly GCA_022204955.1 of Macrophomina pseudophaseolina. NCBI lineage: Eukaryota > Fungi > Ascomycota > Dothideomycetes > Botryosphaeriales > Botryosphaeriaceae > Macrophomina > Macrophomina pseudophaseolina. The sequence continues at coordinate 22,869 of JAJJID010000078.1, forward strand.
CTTTATTGACAGAGGCTGCCGTCTCCTCCGCCTCGGCCTTATTCACACCGGCTACAAGAGCGGCAACAAGGGCTTCGGATTCCGGGCAGCGCAATCCACCCTCCAGGTCTTCGAAGACGGAGACTCGACAGTCGTCCGCATGGACTTCGAACACAACCACGACCCCTGGAAGCCCGGACACCACTTCTACCTGTGTTTCCCCGAGCTGACGATCTGGCAATCGCACCCTTTCACGCCCTCTTCTCTGCCCGCGCCTCATCCGGCCCTCCCCCACCACACCTACATTATCCGCGCCGAGAAGGGCGAAACAAGGCGCCTCGCTGACCTCGCCAAATCCGCCGAGCTCTCCACCACCCAGAAAACAACCCCCGTCATCCTCACCGGTCCCTACGGCACTTCTGTCCTGAATGAGGATAACAATGAAATCGACAACCTCCTCTGCATTGCAGGCGGCACTGGCGTCTCGTTTACCCTGCCCATCGCCACCGCAGCCGCCCTCGCCGGCGCCAAGACCGTCGACCTGGTCTGGATCATCCGCAAGACCGAGAATATTGAGTGGATCCAGCCTGAGCTGCTCGACCTCAAGGCCCGGATGCGCGACGGCAACCTGCCCAACCTGCGCATCAAGATCTTCGTGTCGCGCGACCCGGAGTCGGCGGCCGCGAAGCTGAATGGCGGCCGCAAGAACGAGAAGGAAATTGACGTGTGCGAGTGCTCGGTGACGTCGCGGCTGGCGGACGTGTTGGCCGCCCAAGAGGGCTTCGAGGTTGTGTGGCTCGAGGACCACCACCCAGACGTGCACGAATGCCTGCGCGACTTTGCGGAGCGGGCCTCCGAGGTGGGTGGCAGGTGTCAGGTAGCCGCTAGTGGGCCCAGAGGTCTGGGGACCGACCTGCGCGCGGCGATCGCGGAGAAGAGCGAGGCGAGTAGGGTGTGGAGAGGCGATGAGAGCTATGATATCGACCTGTACTGGGACGATCGTATGGGTTGAAGAGCAAAGAGAAAAGAAATAAAAAGCGAAGAGATCTGAAGGTCTCACGACCATTTTTGAACGATATAGATTAATGATGATTGGATATCCACTTTTGCGCCCAAAGAAGGCGCCTTTCTTCCCTCAAAACAAACGCCAGAACCCGTTGTACAAGTGATCTATGATGCTTTTTGTTCATGACCGACCGACCAACCGCACTCTGCTCTTCCATTTTTAACAAAGCGCCTGTACAGATAAATGGTAAGTGAAAATAATGCAGTGCGACAGAATTTCGCCTATCGCCGCGAGCCACCAGCGGCAGGACCACGCGTCCTCGACTTTCCTTTCCTGGCCGCAGCGCGCTGCGCGTACTTTTCCAACTCCTGCTCATCGAGCTCCTTCTCCTTATCCTCGGGCAGCAGACTCCCCTCAATTGTGATGAAGCCTCTGTCGTTCTCCGTGCGCGGCGATGAGTCGAAATCGCGGATGCGGAACTTGATGACGCCGTCGACCTTCTTGCCCTGGCCGTCCACAAAGTGCCCCTGCGCAGCCGACGACGTCTGCGCCGCAGCATCATCCCCCTCCATCGCCTCGGCAGCAGCCTCGCCCGCCTCGACCCACGCCCAGTCCTCGGGCAGCCTTCTGCGGTCGATGCTCGCGGAGAAGAGATTCCAGCACACCAGGCCCAGGTGGCTCTCGTTCTGCAGGTTTACGGCGCCCTCGATCCAAATGCCCTTGCGCGGGCGCAGCACGACGAAGTCGGCCGTCAGCCAGACGAACGAGCCGGCGAACTCAGCCGCCGAGCGGGCAAGCACCCTTCCTCCGTCGGCGGGCCCGGCGCCGGCGGGCCCTTCGGACAGGCGCGCGTTGTGGTGGGCCAGCACGACGCCTTTGAGCGGCGGGTAGTAGGTCAGCAGCAGCGGCGACAGGTGCTCGGCGCACAGCGCCTTGAGCGCGTACTGCTGGCCGATGGAGGCGAGCGGCAGGTAGAGCGACGCCGTCTGCAGCGCGAAGGGCGAGGCGTCCGAGTCGGCGGTGGCTGCTGCTGCGGCAGCTTTCTTTTGCAGGCTGGGGCGGGTGGATTTCTTCGCTGTGGGTGTTGTGGCGGCGGCGGCGTCGTCGTTGTCGTCTTTTGCCGGTCGAGGCTTCTTGGTGGGCGATTGGTGCGACTGCTCTTCCTCCCGCTGGCGCTTCTTGGATTTCTTATCCGACTTGTCTTTCTTGTGCTTGTGGGCCTTCTTTTCGTTGATAGGAGCGTTCGCGGTCATGGTTTCGGTCGACATGGCGGGCGAGGGCGACCGATTGGGCGGCGTGAGTCGTCGTCGTCGTTGTCGGCGGCGCGGTTGTAATGGTGGAGGGCCGCACTTTTTTCTGAGGGCTGCGGGAGAGCTGCGTCGCGGGCGGTGACGGCGGGCTGTTTCGGCCGGCGGCGAAACGTGACACCGACGCTCTCGCCGCAACAGCCGTTGAGACCCTGCGCTGCCCCGAGCTTTGAGCTCTATCTGGCATCATCCCGCAGCACTTCAACACCCATGCCGTCGCAGGTGCTACCGTCTGTCGCTCCCTCCCACAAGTATGGCCGGTAGCAACCCGTTCCTGTCCTTCATCGGGTGGTGGTTTCTGCCAACGGTATGTCCTGTCTGTACTTGTTTCTACCATACGTTCTAATTTCCGGATAGGCCGTCGCGTACATCCAGTCCTTTCTCTACTCTCTCTTCATCCGCGCCGGCGACCCGCGTCCCCAACCCGGAAGTCCAAAATTCATAAAACATAGGAAGATTATTCATGTATCGGTCGTTCTTGTCTACCTCTGCTACACTATCTATGAAGCAGACTGGGAACTTCAACGCCAGGGCAACTTCTACCAGGCCCTCGGCGTCCCTGTCGATGCCAGCGAGAGGACTATACAGTCAAAGTTTCGGAGGCTGTAAGGCTCCACCGACTTTGTCTTCACTTCTAGTTCAATCTAACGGCTCGCAGAACTGTGCTACACCACCCTGACAAGGTTTCTTCCGCCGAAGCGCGACCCGCCGCCGAAAGATACTACGTCTACCTCAAACTCGCTCGCGATACCCTTGCCGACCCGGCAAAACGCTTCGCCTATGACCGCTTCGGACCTGAGATGTTGGAGTGGAAGCACTGCATTACTGTGGCTGATTTCATTATGCACGGCCTGCAGAGGCATGCGCCGTCATACTTGGGTGGTGGCGTGGTCATGATAATGCTAGGAGTGCTTGGGTACTTCGGGCAAGGACGCTACGTAAGTCTGGCTTAATTTGTCCAAAAAAAAAGCCGAGTGCTGAACTAAGAAACAGTGGCGCTACCTCATCTTCGCTGGTCTAATCGTCTTGGAAGCGCACACGATTACCCGCCTGGAACCCCCAGCCTTTCTCACGAAGCTCATCAATCCGCTGGTCTTCGCGCTCAAAGTCCATCCACCGTTCATACCATTCCAGTTTCTCACCATTGTCCGCAAGGGAACTGTCGCGCTTTTTGTCGCCATGACTCAGCTTGCACCCTTACTCCAAGATCCGCGCCGCGCCTTGCAGAGCGAGAATAACGCCGCGGCGCAACAAGAGCAGCTCAATCGCCTGCAGAAGTTACTTATCGACGCTGATCAGGACGCGATGCGCCTGGTCGGGCTTGAGACCATGCCATTCCAGGGTGAGGAGGGCGAGAAGGAGTTGAGAGGAAAGATGAAGGACTGGATCGTCCAGAACAGCATTAGGAGCGATCCTCAAGTCAGAAATGCAATGGGTCAAGTTCTGGCACGGAGGCGGCAGAATGCGCCGGCCGGAGCAAGAGGCACGACTTAATATTCATAGATTGCATAGATATATTCTGCACAAGCGATTTCCATTAACACAAGCTGTTTAGATGTTGCAAGTTCGATGCGTGCCGGAAGCCGATTACGTTTCGGATGACGCAAATTACCACATTGATTGGAATCAGCCTGAAAGTCCGAGCTCTTCGCTGGGTTTTTGCCGGATCTGGGAATGACGGCCACGCTCCTCTTCTTGCTTGGCTCTTATGATATTGCAGAAACAATATTGGGTACCGAAATTCAGAGCATCAAGGTTACAATGAACTTCAATGCCCGTTTGTAAGCGGTGCAGTGACGGTAGCGCTGAGGAGCGACTGTCGCCACTTCATCAAAAACATAACGTTATTCCCGGACGGCACTAAGGCATTCACTCTTGAAGCATTCATCAGTGCCCATACAGTGCTTTTGAATGCTTCATTTCCTTTTGAGTTGGACTTTCGCCATTTTGTGCCCTAAAACCTCTTAGACACGCGCCTTTCTCCCCAACGCCAATCGGTGATCTTTAGGCTGGCTGCGATTCTAAACCCCGCACCAGACTATTGTATTTTGGAATGTGTCTTCCTACGGCGGGGTCCACGAATGAAACAGTCTTTCTTAGGTCTCGAAAGTCCGAAGTTTAGCGACAGATGTTGGTCTGGAGTACGGAAGGTGGATAGGTTCGTTTGTTGAACCACTCGTCTCTGATACGTCACGCTTTGCTTGAGTGGGAAACTCCTGAGAGAAGAGACACAATTCTCTGATTTTGAGAAATATAGGATGTTAAGTTGGATAGAGACCCGCGGACAAGCGGATCTGAGGACCTGCTTTTCAATCTTATGTTCCGGATAACCGGGTGAGCGCTTACTGAACTCTTTTATGGCATATGTACTTCACTTCGCAGGGCACGTACATTCTGTCACTGGCTCAGTATGAGCAGTACTCATTAGGAAAAAGCAGGAAAATTGTTGTAACAGGCTAGCTGGCAGAACAATCTTTGCTCCTCAGTATACATGAGCTCAGAAACCTCAGTCAATTAAATATTTATTTCCATTCCACTAATGTGTCATTCAAATATGTACGGGGTCGAAAAAGTGAATAGTCGCAGTCGAACTACGGCGACCCGTCCATCGTATACCTTTGACGAATTTTCCGTCTGATATAGGAGGATATCCCCCTTACAACGCCGGACATGATGCTACTGATAAAAGTACGTCTGACTCCGAGATGCACATCCAGGCACATGAAGGAAAACAGTGTACTGACTCATCATCGCGAATAGCCAAAACAAGCCCATCCCTCCTCCCCTAAAATAAAAAAAAGAAAGAAAAAACCGTCGAAGGCGCGCAGAATCTTATATCCCGCCTGCCGCAGGGGCAGCCGCCCTCCGCGCGAAGCTCTCCTCCATGACCTGCCTCAAGCTCTTCGGCTTCCTTCCCGTCAGCATCTCTACGTCGTCACTGATCACGGCCATTTCGCCCAGCCGCGTCGCCTTGCCGAACGACACCATGTCCGAGCTGTTCCACGGATAGCCGCCGACGACCAGGTTGTCGACCGGCTCGCGCGGGATACCCCAGCCGTCGAACATGGCGAACATCTCATCGTCGGACAGCTCCTCGAACCGCACGCCGTCGGGCCCCTTGCCCGCGACTTCGCCCATCAGCCGCGCCGCGTCGCGCCAAGTCAGCAGCTCCGGCCCGGTGATGGCGTACGTCTTGCCTGCGTGAGGCTCCGGGTCGGCCAGGACGGCGACGGCGGCGGCGACGCAGTCCTCGCGCGCCACGAACGCGACTTGGCCGTCGCCCGCATTCGAGCGCAGGACGCCCGCCTCGACGGCCGAGGGCGCCGCGACGTCGGCCATGGCGTCGGCGTACTGGGCGTCGCGCAGCGCGGTCCAGGCGAGGCCCGAGGCGCACAGCATGGCCTCGGTGGCGCGGTGCTCGCGGCCGACGAGCGCGGTCGGGTGCTCGCGGTCGGCGGAGACGATGGACGTGTAGACGACGTGCCGCACGCCCGCGCGCGCCGCCGCGTCGATGGCCGTCTGGTGCTGCGGCAGGCGCGCGCCCGCCCGCGAGGTGCTGATCAGCAGCATCGTGGATGCGCCCGCGAATGCCGCTGCCAGCGTGTCGACCACGTCGTCGAAGGAGCCTTGGCGGATCGTGAGGCCGCGCGCGGCGTAGGCGGACAGCTTCGAGGGCTGGCGTGTCAGCAGGAGGAAAGAGGAGGCTGGGACGCCGCGCTCCAGCAGCCGGTCGACGGCTTGTCGGCCGTACTGGCCTGAGGCGCCGGTGATGAGGATCTTGCCTGTGCCATTAACGATGGGATCTGCTGGGGAGGCGGCCATGGTGTTGTAGGTTTATGGCTGTTGTGGGGGGTTTTCCCAATATCTCTGCCCCTGACTGGCGGGTAGAGATAGACTGTATGCAGTAAAGGAAAGACGCTCTTTGCTTTGACGATTGAATAGAGAAACGGCAAAAATGTTGAGGATGAAGATGGATTTGGCAACAGCCGGATTGGGGAATTCAAACGAGAGTCGGGAGGCTTGGATAGAAGTGCACACGTTGGTGACTGTGTGGGAAAAACCAAGGACCCACCTTATACCACCTACACACCACGACGACAGGGAGTGGTCAGCCGCACGGGTACAAACCCGGATCCATATGACCTGTCGACTCGGCGAGCCAGCCGGACAGGGAACATTTCTTGCATATCGGTTGGGCGTTTGGCGGTTCTGGAATGCGTGGGCGTGGCCAAGCGGCGCACTCCTGGAAAGCGGGACAAGCGTCTGGTCTTACGGCGGAGGTGAAGGAGGAGAGACGGGGGCCCGAGCCGGAGCAGGTCCGACTGTGCGCCTGCACCGTTGGGGCCACTCCGGACGTCTAGGCAAAATCTCGGCTGGCCAGATGAGCAGATCGACATGGGCTCGAGGGTTCCCTTTCCGGACGTCGGCATGCGAGTCGAGCCGGTGAAAAAAAAAAAAAAACAGAAAACAAAAGGTAGTAGGAAGGTGGGGTTAAGATGTTGTGCTGCCCGCCCTCAACCGCCGGGATGCCGTCACTATGGCCCAGACCGGTACAGGGGCGACAGACGCCGTAGTGCTATCTCGCTGCCGACCGATCCAATGCCAGACTGGCGGCGCTCTCTGTCCCATCCTGCACCGCGTTTTCCCCTCTGCTTTGCACTCCAGCTGCAGTGCACGATACTCGTATCCGGGACTGTCCAGCTGCATGCTTTTCCCATTTGTACGAGTAAGTGACTCTTTGGGCTGCAAGTAAGACTTGTCCGAACCGCCGAATTCGCCGAGCACAGAAGACTACAGTAAAGCAAGAACCTAGTTAATTGTGTTCGAGAAGGATAAAAGCCATCTACAAATAGGAGCACTACCTTAGAAGATGCCTTCCAGCGGCTCTTCTTGGCTGAAGTCGTACGCATTGCCGTACGGTCTGTTCAAGTACCGCTTCTCGACTTCTTCCTCCGGAATGAATGTTCCTTGCACCTGCAAACCCGTCCTCTCGCTGCTCAGCTGAGGTGCCAGCTCCTCCGCGAACTCAACTAACATTGAATTTCGATACCACGGCGCGAAGTGAACTGTCACGAGTGTATTCTGTTTCAGCATACGAGAAACAAGACGCCCAGTATAGTGGCAGGAGGCCTTTGGAGCATATCTATCGCTCCTCCAAGCCTTCCAAGTATATTTGTGGGTGGGAAACTTACTCATAGCAAGCATGACCCGTGGATCTTTCGATAAATTGGGCATCCCCGCGTGCCCTAGAAACGATAGAGGATCAGCCAAGCGGACATTGTCGTTTCCGATCCCGAACCCGAACACCCAATTTTCCCACTCATCCGTCCCGAGATCGATTACAAACCATTCAAGTGGCACCTTCCTGCCCCTTATCTGTCGGTAATCGATGGCAGGCCGTGCCTCTCATCACCACACCAAGCTTGGACATCTGCGCGGGTTTTCTTTTCGAGGCTCACGATCCAAGACTTCTCGAAAGGGATCCGAGATATGACGAACCGAAACCGAACAGACAATCCGAAAGGACAAGCAGCCTAGTCGGGTTATGGGGAAAAGAGGAACCCTACAACAGCAGTGCCTGTGCCGTCGAAGTTGCCGAAAACGGAGTGAGAAAAAGAAGCCAAGCTAATCTTGACTAGTTTCTCACAATAACCTCGAAACAGCACAGGCACCACCGCGTGTCTCACCTCCGCCTTTGCCAAACTCACTGACGCGCCAGGCGATTCATTCAACGGCCTTCAATCGCCCGGATCGGATCCCGAAAGACTCCGCGCAAAACGAGCACCACCAAGGACGGAAAGAACGAAAGGTGGAAAAAAAAGGGGGGGAAAGGCGCAGGAGCAGGAGCAGTACTTACAAAGTCTCAAATCCCTCACCACGACCGCGCCCTTCGCGACGACCGGCTGACACGGTGCCCTGACCGCTCTCCTCCTCTCGACTAGTTCCCTCTTGATCCTCCCGCTCGCCCGCTCGCCATGCCGCCCTTCCTGGACGGACAAGTCAGACCCCGCGTGCGTGCCGAGCCACACCTCAGTCGAGCCGTTCGCCGGCGCCATGGCGACGAGGGGCACGTTGACAACGAGGGCGAAGGGCGGCGACGCGGCGGGATGGTCGAAGTCGGCGTCGGTGTGCGTGGGCTGCGCCGTGGGTGGGCTGTCGGGCGTGGGCGGCAGCGCCGTGTTGCCCGAGACGAAGGAGAGGCGCGGGAGTGGGCCGAGGGTCGTGCTGGTGACTTGCGTGACGATTGGATCTGTTTCCGGTCAAGGATGCGACTAACACGGGTGAAGGAAAGAGGGAATGAAGATACGCGGTGTAGAGGAGAGGCCAAGAAACCTGAGATAAGCGAGAGCAAGAGGAGTGCTAGGAGGGAAAGGGGTGGGGTAGAACTGACTGACGAAGATAGCCGGATCCCACCACTTGCTCGTCAGAGGCGGATCTTGCTGGATATTGCCCTTGTTGTAGTTGAATGGCCCGTCGTCGCCCAGCGCCTGCAGTGCGTACGCGTCCTCAACCATTTTCTCGTTTAGCCGATCCAGCCTCGCGTGTTCAATCAGATCTTCCAGCACGACGAGACCGTCGCGCTGGAGCGCACGTGTGGCGATTTCCACATTGCGCCAGCTCAGTCTTCCGGTAGTCACCTCTTCTTTTGAGACCCTGACCGAGATAGGTGTCGAAGGCAAGTCTGCCTGGGAAGCGAGGGAGCGGACGGTAGTGATAGGGGTCATTGCGGCGAAACGCGCCGTTGACCCAACCCTCCACAGTTGCCGAGCAAACATTCTGAGAATTCACAACAAGAGTCCAGTTATGAGAGAGGTGAGGAGTTTCAGTTTCGAGACGCCAATTTATTGTCTACACAGCTTCTCATGAAGTGCAAGCCGATGCCGTTTTACTCTCCGCGATCTACGCAGATCTGCCTCCTCCGCGGAGAGGACGCGTTCCCCCTTTAGGACATGCATCCGCCAATGCGGGGAAGATTACCCCACGGGCCGAAACATGGAGCCTCATCGGCCAAGCTCAGCACACAGGCAGGAGCATCCAGGCTGCCGTGAAGAATTGCATTTGGCTGTACTTTATCTAAGAACCCTCGCGTACACCGTCGCGTGGTGTGCCACCCTGGCAAGGAGGTGGTGCCTGAGAATTAAGATGATGAGATGCTTTCTTGTCTTCGCAGGACACAGTTCCGAGCGATCGGGCATTCAGAGGCCACAGCAGGAGACAAAATCTTCCTTGAAGGCACTGAAAGAGGAGAGGTGGTGGAGTCAGTTCCAGCAGAGGAGATATCTCCTGACGATGGTTCCAGAGACCTGCGCGGCTCCGAAACAGCTGACAAAATTTTCTCTCGCTCATATGTAGTGCGTACTACGGATACAGCAGGCGTCTCCCGGTTCTATGGAGGTGGGAGCATCATCCTAACCATCTCGACATGACAGGTGAGGAAGGGATGCCCGTCCTTGGCAAGGTGGTTCTTTGTGGGACGCGAGAACTGTAATCTGCATTCCGATACGACCTGGTCCACGCGACACGTTAGAGTGCCAGCGGGATTTCCACATTGTTGCTCTGCCTTCCTTCCAAATTGCGATTGACCACCTGACGCCTCACCACTGTGAGAGGTCCAATGGAGCATTGAGGATCGATTCGCGCTGAAGGGGCAGTCGGGTCGCTCATAAGAGCCCCAATCCACCCTATGGGGTCAAGAATTGTGGATCTCGCGTAACGTCAGCATTGTACCCGCAGCATTGCCTCAACCTTGTCCAAGAGGCCGTTGCCAAGCCGGCAAGGCAGATTACATGCAGCAATGTCGAGACCTGCAGTCAGCCCTGGTCGTCTGACTCTTTTGACATGTCGGCACTCCAAGCTCATCCCTGCATCCGCGGCCGGCGCGGTCTCCCGAGGCAGGAATTGTTGCACAGCTGTGCGCCTCTCCCGCCGCTTTGCACCCGTTGCTCCCGCCAACCTGCAGGTGACAGCTCACAGGTGACACAGAGCGCGGCGAAGTGCATTCCTCCCTCTCCCCTGACAGCAGGGCTGGCGGCGGCACACGCGGTTCTGAGACATCAGACAAGGAATGTCCAAAAGCTTGGGTAGACAAATTCATCCTCGAAAATGCGGCGAACTTGGTCCAGGATGAATTTCTCGACCTTTCCCACGTTCTTCAGCACTTGTTTCCCTTGCTCTTTTTGTCCGATTTCGCTCTCCACCTTGATCTCCTCGAGAAGGCCGCCGGGTGCGGTCCGACGGGCTCGCTGATTGGCGGGCGTGTGCTCGTCACCGGTGGCGTCCTCTTGGGGCTCCGCACCAATCAGGGCCTCTGCATCCTCTGGAGATAAGAAACAGAAATGCGCTCGCTTCTTGATGTAAGCTAGGATTGCAACCCCGTCAAACGTTAGGCCGGTAACGGTGAGCTTGAGTGGTATTCCAACAAAGCTTGGCATAGGGTAGTCAAGCAGGATTTCCGCGGTGAGCACCATCTTGATGTCTCCTGAGTAACGGACATGCGCAACGACCTGGAGATCTTCGGGGCTAGCCTCTCGCAGGCGTGGGGTAGGCGAAGGCGAGGAGCGGTCGCTATCGCAGCGCTGATTGGGATACTCGTTGGCCTCTGAGCCAGACGCGCCGCGTTCGTGCTGGTGCTGACTCTGCGGGCGCGAATCCAAGTCGGCGGTGGATGGGGTGTTGGAGCTGATGGAAGCCGACTGGTCGCGCGGTGTATGCGGTCTGTCCGCATGATTGTAGTCATGCCATCCGGTCTGAAACTGTGCGCCCGCTACGGCAGCGAAGGGGGTAGTAGTACCTGACAGACCGGCCCCGAGAGGCAGATGGAAGTAGCTCATGTTCGAAGTGCCACCGGGAATGCCAGGCGTCGGCTCTCTCGAGAGTGAGTTGCCCAGCTGCTCGCCGAGGGCTAGCCCGCTGCGCAGCCCCGACAGGCGCGGGTCTATTGGCGCGGGACGCGCATGGTTCCATCGCGGCTGGTCTTGGGGCTTTTCGTCCTTGAAGCGCTGCTGCTTGCGCTCGCGCGACGTCTTTGCGGCGTCACTGCCCGGCACCGCGGGCACAGGCGGCGCAGCGTTGCCATCGCCGGGCGCGCCCTCGGCCTCGTCGTCTTCGTCTTCCTCGTAAAAGTCGGGCAACGGGTCACATATATCCTTGATCTCGATCTCGGGCGCGGCGCTGCCAAAGTCGAACGAGTGGACCTTGACGGAGCGGATGAAGCGCGGCAGAGTGACCTGCTGGAAGCGTTCGTGGATGAAGCTGCGCACCGCCTCGGCGGACGCAGCGCCATCGGGGCCGCCAGTGAGCGTGTCCCAATTAATGTCGATCGACATGGCGCGCGGGCGTGGGCTGGCAGCGGCGAGCAGGTTGACTTTGGCAGGTGTTGTCGGCCTGCGACACGCCAGCACGGCTCGCTTGGTCTTGACGATCCTTGGCGTTTCTGGTGGCACCGCGGTCTGTGCCGTGGCATTGCCTGCCGGCCTGCCTGTCTACAAATGCTCGCGTTGCCGGGCCCGCCTGCGAATGGGCCGCCGGCGGAAGTGCTTCCAGGCAGCAAGGTGGAGGCACGACGACAGGCAGCAATGCGGAGGCAGCAGGCAGGCGGGCCGGATGGAGAAATGGATGAAATGTTTTGTGGGTAGCGTCTGGCAAATCTAACTTGACATGAGCCCATGCGAGAGCTGCGGATAAAACGGCGTCTGTGGCGAGCGCCAGGCCCCGCACTGCCCGCACAATGCTTCTGCTGCTACTCCTGCTGCTGCTGTTGCTGCTCGCATGCCACCCCCCCGCCGCGGGCCGGCGCTGATGTCAGGCTTGCCCTATACCAGTTGAGTGATCGACGATCTGGGAAGAACGACTACAGGTGATCGTGTTGCGACGCGGCCTCAGCTGCGACCACGCAGGCGAGCCCGCTGATACACGCGGGGAGAGGGGCGTGGCCGGGCGTCTCGGGGGTCGGTATGTATGCGGAAGAGCCTCTGCTCGTCACCGTTTCAGCTTCCTTGTGGCGTACTTGCGGCCCGGCCCTCTTCTGTTGGCTCGGATGATCACCGTCATCTTCGCGCTGCCAGCCTGCCCTCCTGCCTCCGGCCCTCTCGCTGGGCTGTGCCGCACGGGCACAATACGGCGGGTGCGTGGCGTGCTCTGCAAGCTTTATCCCGCACATGCTCCCGCCTCTGGCCTCTTGCGGCACGCGTCTGAGCTTGTATGCCTGCAGGCGTTGGGCAGCAATCCGCGCGCGAGTCACAAAATTAGCCAGCGCCGTCCGAGGCCTGGTGCGGCGCGCGCGAGCGATGCGATACGTACAACAATCTCGCCGTCATTTCGCGGTGGTAGGGGGCGTGCGCGCGCTCCGAGCATGGCTGGCTGGCTGGCTGGACACCACTCCACCGCTCAATGCCTCCAAGGCAGCGCGCCAACCAGGGCTCTTTCTCAAGGGTGGCCCTGCGGGGCTTCCTCCGGCTAAACAGCCGTAAGCGATTGGCGAGCCTTTGCAGCATCTCGCCCGTTCGATGATCAGTCGGAGATAATTTGCATTTTCTTCACTTCCAACGGTTTTCCTGTGCGACGTGAGCCGTGACATGGCCATGCCACCGAGCACAAGCGTGCCGCAATCTCCATCTGACGGTCTTGGAAGCTTGATTGATGGCCGGTACTCTATCCCTCGCCGCAAGCCCGTTGTGTGCCGCCCGCCCAATTCCTGGCCAGGTGAGTGCGCGAGATATGAAACGAAAGAGAGCATGGTCCCGAGGCACGACCTCGAAAAGAGAAGACCCTCCGCCTTGTTTTCCACCATCCTAGAAATAAGTACCAGTACAGCCCGGTAGTGAAGGGCACAAAGAGACATTAAAGGCTTTCCAAGACAACAATATAGAAAAAAAAATCCAAGAGTAAGACAAAAAAAAAAAGAACGCCAGCCCTGCTGAACGCCAGCTGTCGTGGCCGTCAGCGACGGCTCCCCATGCCATTGGAACGCCTGCACTTTTGTCTCCGTGACGCCATCCTATGCTCGTATCGTGCCGAAATAAAGGGTAAGACCAGCGAAGGGTACCCGGTGGGGACACCGAGGGATTGGTGGTGGTACTGCTGCTGAAGGGGGGAATCGAGGAACGGCCCGCGTTTCTGCTTTCTATAACCGCTTGCGCGGGAGGATTGCTGCTGTTGCTGTTGCTGTTGGCGGGCGTCGATGAGGCGTCGCCCGGAGGGAAAGGTGATGCATGCTGGAAAGGTCAGAGCTGCGCAGGGACGTGGCGCGCGTGGACATGGTACCTTTCATCATCCATCACAGCTGTCACATTTCTCGTCGTGTTTGATATGCTTTGTGTTGAGCACACCGCAGGCGGCACTTCTCGAGGTGGCGCATGGAGCCTTCTCGACAACCTGGTGCCCGCAGCCGTAGGTGTGTATTACTCGGGTGCACATGATGGGCGGCGGGAGGACAGCTGTTGCTGCTGGTGGTGGTACTGGGGGAGCTTGGAGCTCTTCTGGGGCGGAGGGACTGGAGGGCGGAAATAGTCGCGCGGCAGGAATGGCGAGCAACAACAGGACGGCGCGTGGCGGGCAATTGGTGGACTGACGCAGGCGAGGGCGAGGGCGGGGAGGTGTCTGGGGGGAATTGAGGAGGAGGATTGACGGTGACCTTGCTTGGGGACAATTTCGGCTTCGAGGGAGGCACGGCGAAGGGGAACCGCGGGCTGGTGGAGGAGCGGCGGGTCTTATAGAGACATATTGAGGCCAGCCCGGCAGGATGGGACTTCGTGGGAAGTTAATAAAATACCGTTTGCAACATCGAGTGCGACGGTCGTGTACAGCCGTTGGAACAACGCGGGAAGGCAAGGAAATTCATGTACGAGCGTTGGCCTCGCTGACAGGGTACGGCGGGGCCAGGGTGATGCTGCTATCCAAGCTCCATGGTGATTAGCATGGGCGGGCAGGCCAATAGTCTGCTAGCGGGCGTGGTCGAGGAGCACCCAGGCGACCGATCATGGCGCAGAGAATGGGACGGTACATGCCTTCGTACAGACGCAGCGCCTGCCGGCCGCTGGATTCAGCATGCCGCCCGAGCAGCACGCTGCTCTCTTTGGGAGCTGCGCATTCGCGTCCGCGCGCTCACCTGCTGCCGCTGCCCTGCCCTGCCCTGCGCTGGCCTGTCATGGCCGACCTGTGCTCGTCCCGACCTGGCACTGGCCGGCCCTGGCCCCAGGCGCCCGCTGCCCGCTGCCCGCCGCCGGCTGCCCGCCAACGAGCTGCCCGCATGCTCCGTGCCCAGCGCGCAGAACCCTCGCCTGGCGTGCCGGCGATCACTGCTCACACCGCACTGTATCAGCCTTGTGCGTTTGTTTAAGCTGCAGTCAGGCCATTCTGCGACTTTGTTAGCACCCGCACATTTGCCTTTGTGCGAACGGAGTGCGCCTGATTTGTATTCGCCCGAGCATTCCACATGGCACCCTTGCGGTGGCAAGTATCGCGCGGGCGCAGTGCAGCCGCGGAAGGCCGGAGCGGTGGGACACCACGCAAGGAGCCGGCGGTCCTTACATACACGGCCGCTGGCAGACGACAGCCAGCGCAGCGCAGCTCGCGGTGGAGCAAATCTTACGCAGCCTTACATGTGATGTGGTTCCTGCCTGCCCGGTGGCACAGGGAAGGCCGCGCCCTTGTTGGGCCAGAAGATGGCTTGCATAACCAACGCTGTCGGCCCGGGGCAGATCACTCCCTACCCTATTCCATCCTCCGGCCACAGCCCCCCGCCCCGCCTACAGCCGCCGGTGTCGGCGTCTGTTGAGCGCTGCATGTGTACATTTCGTGTGCGCGCAGCGGCAACATCCCAATGCTCTCCTTCAGCGCTCGCTTTCTGCCTCCTCCCATCCCCATCTACCTCTGCCCCGTCCCCCGCCATGCCGCCGTCCAGCACTCACGGCCGCCGCCGCCGCCACGAGCAGCCCGGCCGCTGCCGCGCGCGCGCTCGCCCTCGTTCGCCCAGCCAGCCATAGCAGTAGCGCAGAGCTACCGCCCGCGCACCATATGAGTTGGGATCCCGGATTGCAGCTGCAAATGCTGGTAAGCAGGCGGCGTCGCGGTAGCTGTGTGGCCGAGGAAGCTCAGCGAGACAGATGGCATTATCGAGGCTTCGCATGTTGCCATCGCTCTGGACGCCGGTCTCCTACCTGGCGAGCAGGCAGCACCCAACCAGCCGTCCACGGATGCAGCACCGTTGCGCAGCAATATCAGCGAACCCCACGGCTGGACGCCACCGCGCTCGCGCTCGCGCTCGCGCTCAGGAGGCACGCTCTCGAACCTTGGGCTGCGCAGCGCGCGCGCCTCGGCTACCCTCGGCCCCTGGAGCAGCAGATCGCGAATAATCGGCCTCGAGGTGAAGACGACGTGTCAACGGGCTCTGCGAAGCTGTTCTGTCGGCGCAGCTCCAACAAGTAAGGCGCCTCGGAGTGATGCGGGGAAGCACGACGCAAGGAGTCAGTGGATGCTAGGGCCTAGCGCGGGGTAGGTCGACCGACTGTGCACCCTGATGCCCGCGAGCCCTGAGAGCGGACGGACGGCCAGCACGCAAGCCTCACGCTCTGCCCAGAACAGCAATGAAGATTGCACGTCGGCAGGTATTACTCCCGCCCCGCTGCGACTCGCGCGCTGCTCTGTGGACCTGCTTTGACGTCTGCTCTGATCGCCAATATTCTCACCGCCATCTTATCACGGCCAACGTCGCGCCAACAGCATCGGATGGCCGCTGCGAGGCCTGCGCAGCCTTGGCTCTCATTCGCTCAGACGCGTGGCGTCTCGTCATAAACCAGCATCCCCTTCCGGTCCTTCCTCGCGTGTCCGCCATGGACGAACGGAGTTGCTGCTTACAGCCGGCTTATATCTGCTGGCCAGCCGTTGTTGCCCGAGCGATCTCCAGAACAACCTCCCGTCCTCGCGCTATAGATGCCGCCATCGTGCTCCCTCGTCGCTGTACTTAACCAGCTGCTGCTGCCCCTTCTGCGCCCCCCTTCCGCGTCTGCAACGGCTTGCCTGAACCCACTCTCTTGCTGCGCGCTACACAATAACGAGACAAGACTTACGGCCCACTCTTCAGCTGCTCCCCTGAAACGCCTGTCCACGCACACGTGCTCCCTTTGACCGGACGATCCTCCCCCCGACTGTGCTACCTGCGAAGCCATAAATTCAGCTCAGATTCCCCAGCTGCCTCGAATTCTCCAGTTCCGCATTCTCCTCGCCTTTTCCAAAATCAACCCAGCTCTTTGCACTCGCTCGCGCCTTTTTCTCTGCCTCAAAACGACCCGTCAAGCTCAAAATGGCTGCTTCTATGAACAACCTCCTATCGGCTCGCCGCCCTTCCACGTTCCTCGTTCTCGCGCCCACGGCCTCCGCAAACTATCCCACCTCGCCCCAGGGCCTCTCTCCCACCGCTTCTCCTGCAAAGGAGCCTATCTCTCCCGCGGATGAGCTTGCTTCGCCGGTCGCCAAGCCCACCGAGAATGTTGCCCCTGAGATTGAGGCAACCCCCAAGGCGCGTCGGTCGAGCAGTGTCAGCAGCAGCGCCTCTGCACAGTTCAAGTTCCTCAAGCTGGGCCCGGTTCACTTTGGAAAGGGTGATAGTGCAACCGACTTCGCTGAGACGGAGTGAACACATCCAAGCCTTGGCGGTGTATCACCAATATCAGCTCTTACGCTGCGACCGCAAGTGCGCATCCCACGGTCGCGCCTGGATGACTTGTGCAACCGGTGCACCAGCTATTCCAGTCTAACTTCTCCTTCGTGATTTGGTTTGCGGGGTTCGGATATCGGCATTTCATCTCCTCGTGCTTCACGGCCTTCTTTCCGAGCGGGATGGGCGCATCTGACGACCGGGTTTATGTCTATTAGCGAACAACCCAAGGGAGGGTGAATCAGTCAAACAAACCGACGAACCAGACATCACGATGCTATGACATTGGCAATAGAATTTATCTCTACAGCTACCCTTGACTGCTTGCGTACCACTACTGAGTACTGTCCTCGAAAACTTGTTGCTGACGTCATTTCAATGAATCACACATGCTCTGCCCCGCAGTCTTTAACTCAAGTTCGCACGTCGATTAAGGTGTAAGTGAATTGACTTCCCACGGACTGAGCCTATTATCGAGATCGGACGTGCGAGGACAAGGGCCTGTGGGATTTTCTCGGGACAGGGTGGTCCAATCACAGCCGTCCTCCCTGCTGCAGTCCTGCTCACCGGTCGATCTTGTCTGGAGATCCAGATGGCAACGTTCCTTGTCCGGGGAATGTTCCAGATTGCAGTCCATGTTTTCGCGGTCGAGGTCTAGATCTCAATGGAGGGCGGCAGGACCATGATCCATCTCAAAAGTATTAACGCGTCTCGTACTACGAGGCGTGACTGGAGGGAGAATGGTCTCGTGCGAGGACCAGGTGTCTTCTGGAGGCTGGCGATTGAAGCAATCGTCGGTGTTGGAAAGCAGGCTTGCCGGCTTCGGGAGTGGATCTACATGGGTGCTGCGTTAAGTCGAGGTCCTCGCCGCATGATTCGAAACTGATTGAAAAGAGTTCAGCTTAAGTCGGGGAGAGCCATGACACATCCGCAAATCTGCTTTCCGGGAGGTGTTGATTCACGAGCGCAGCGCAACTTCGCGCTCTCGGATACGATAATACCACCGCTTAATCAATGAAACGCTCGAGGCCGGCCTGGGCACGACTTTGAGGCAATTCTTCAAACACAGGGCGAGTGTTCGCACGGTATTCGTGCCCAAAGGGTCACAACTCTCCTGAATGCGATATGATTTGAGACTTTTCATGGTGCACAAACTCCAAAGAAAAGAAGAGCCGCGGTCCACGATTTGGCGATCCCATGAGGCTTCGTCGAGTCTATGCTTGAGTGTGTGGCAATTGAAGTACCTTCATTACCCCAGGGTATGTCGGGCAACGACCCCTCATTCTTCGACTCTCTTACTGCGCCAGCATGATGCGAGTGAGACAAGTGGCGGTAAGATGATGAGCCTTGAGGGTGTTGCCGGTCAGCACGGCCACCCAAGGCTGCGGCACGCGAAGTCTCTTTTACTTGCTCTCGAACCTCTGCAAGCGAATGGGTTTTAGAGCCATAAATAGCGCTTCTTGATATCATAACGCTCATTTCCCATTTGAGATTAGCCCCAGGAACCAGCCCAGCAACAGTCGGGCTTGTCAGAGCGGTAGAGAGAGAGAGGCCAGTTGGCTCATGCGGCAGCTGTCGGAAGCTGGCCTGGGGAACATGGACCCGGGCAGAGGCCGATTTAACTTTGCTTCTTCCGCGGCACGTCGGAAGCAACACCTTGCCCGGTCGATGTGTCCAAAGTCTTGATACCCGGCAGCCAGCCAGCAAGCTCCACGCCTGCTAGCTTTTCGGGCTGTCACGGCGCTAGTTCTGCAGCAGACCCCTGAAACATCGCGGTTCGAACGTCTCTCCCTGCCCGCGCGTCCGTCATCTCACTTGGGGCAGTGAAGAAGTCGAAGAGAGAAAGCGTTGCGGCCTAATGCACCCGTCATGCCCTTCCCGCTACCCCAGACCCTGCGGCTCTCTCTCTCCCTTTCTCTCTTTTCCCCAGTCTCTTATCGCATACATGCGCGCACACATGAGCGATCCTGTCTCCGGTCGAGTTGAAGCATATTTCAGTGAACTCTTGTCTCCCTTTTCACTACTCTTTCTATCCCAGAGGGAACAATAATCAGCCCACAAGCCTCTTTCGACGCACTAATCGGCTCGCAGTCCCTCCTCCGCGAAGCTTTTCCTCATTCATATTACAAGTTGCTATGCGTGTTGGTCCGGGCGCGCGCCTGCGCGCCTTCTGTCCCTGATTAGCTTTTCTTGAGCACCGCACTATCGAAAGGATAAGGCTTGGGCTGAAAAAAAAAAGGGAAAAATGTCACGGCGTCTAGCCTCAAGCTCCGCTCTTCACATGTTGCTATATCCGAGCCGCGCGTTCGCGTCTCTTTTGGAAGCAATAGGATCTGCCATACGTTTACTTTTGAGGCAAAAAAGATAAGAGATAGCGCTACGTTTCTCAGGGAAGGCCAACCTCGACGACCAAGACTCGTTGCGGAGGGGCCTGCTTTTCGTGTCCAGGAGCGAGCCTTGTTCGGACACCTTCCGAACCTCGGTTTACTTGTGCTCTATGAAGCTGACTACGGCAAAAAGCTTACCCTCTTCCCGCGATAGGGCAATGTAGCTGACGGCATGTGCGTTTTTACGAGATCGGCGGTTGAAAATTACTGCAACGGCACACAAGCGCAGACAAATGCGGGAAGAGCGTCAAAAGTACATCATCCAGACGTAAAATTGGGGTAAAAAAAAGGAGGGAAAAAGGCATCGGTCTTACTATAAGCTTGCAGCCAGAACACATATACTTTAATTCATTGCATGTGAAGGGCACACGTTAGGAAACAGTTCCCTTCGGATACTCATCCTCGTACATAACCATCAACCGCCCGGCGCTTACCGCGGGAAGCAAACAGGCCATCGGGAAATAGTTAGAGAGAGATGAGGGAAGAAAAAAAAAAGTGGTTCGAGTCTCGGGCCAAAACAAACGCCACAGCGGCTACGGGCGGGACGGGGGTAATGAGACGCGGCAGAGAAGGAGAGTTTTTTTTTTTTTTTTCCAAAAAAAAAGAGGCACATCAGGCGACAAATGCAAACCGCGGCTATACTGGACAAAATTGATGGTAACTGCGTTCGGGCATCTGTAGGGGGATAGTTGGAGGAAAAAAGCCGTGGAAGATGCTGGGGAGTGGCCGCTTCCTCGCGGCTCAGTGGAGGCGGGAAGGCTCGCTGGTTTGACGTGCGCGGTGAGAGCTGCTCTCTCGTGCAAGCCTGGACCCGGAAAGGCCGCTCGAGCGAATTGGACAGGCAGGTGCTGGGAGGGGGGCAATATGTGCCAAGGCTTTGGATGCGCATGAGACGGCGGGGGAGCGAGCGGGCAAGAGGGCTTTACATGGGACGATTAATGAAAGGCGTGCGTACAGGCGCGGCCCCATATGCATGATGCCGTCTCGAGCAGTTGTGACGGCGGATCCGTTGGGAGGTGGGAAGGTTGTGCTATGGGGGGTTTATTGGGAGGAGCTTTTTTTTTTTTTTTTTGCAAGGCGGTGATGGGGCGAGCGGGCGGGTGGCGGCTGTCAGTCGAGGCAGCCATCCGATGTTTCCGCATCTTCCTGCATCCGGGCGTGGTAAGTGGTGGTTGTGCGAGGCGAGAGGTCCAATAGGGTGACGGGCCCGTTTGGCGATGCCAGCGTGCAAATGGAGCACTGGGAGAAGAGGCTTGGGTGGGCCAGCGGCTGGCCCCAGGCCCAGGGACGGGCTGGGTGATGTCAGCCAGGGAGAGGGGAGCGCAGAGCACAGAGGCATGGCAATCAAAGAGCAATAAAGTAGTGCGGCGGAAATGGCACAGCAGGACGCACAGGCGGAGATATGCAGGGCTGGTGAAGCAGCGACGGATGACTCGCGTTTGACGGCGGCGAGGTGCATGAGGGCCGCGGCGGCAACGTGGGAGTTGCCAAAGCTGCAGCGCAGAGCAGCGCAGAGCAGAGCCGAGCCGAGCAGAGCAACGCAGAGCCGAGCAAAGCAGCGCGGCGCACACAGCTGCTGTCAGAGTGGAGTCCGCCGCAGGAGCTTGGGCGCGCTTGCGTCTGCTGCGCAATTAGCGAAGCCGATCACCGTCATAGACTTGGCTCCTCTCCCCTCTCCCCTCCGAGCCATCGCGCATGCGTGTTCGTTTCAATGCGGCTCCTCAGGCCACGGCAGCGCCGCCTCCGCCTGGCTTCTAGCGCGCCCGTCCAGCCCGCCTCCACGCTGCCGTCGTTCGCCAGCACAGGTACATCCCGGCAGTGGCGAAGAACGTGGCAACCCTGCCGGACACACACCACCATACTATCCCTCTATCCCAGTAATATCGCTCGCTTTGACGTTAGCCATTGCTCAAGAGTCCAGGCTGCGGACATCATCTTCGCCGCCATTCCGCCGAATCCAGACGTGATGCGATGCGCGAAGCAAGCATCAGTGGGGCCTGCCACCATGATCGCTAAGCTTGCGATCGTCTGTCTCGTCGTCAGCAAGAGGCGCGCCCGGCTGCGAGCGGCGGCAGTCGCTCGGTTGGCGGTTGGCTGATTTCGAAGCATCAAGGCCTGGCTGGCTCAACGGCGGCGGAGGAGACGCGGAGAAGCGGCTTTCAGGACAGACATGGCATTTGCCAAACTTCGCCATCGATCGCTTCTTTCCGCCTTTCGCGCCGCCGCTGATTCGCCCGTGCGCCCACGTCGACCAGTCAGTCTGACGTCGCTGCTCAACACCACCCACCGCTCGCCCGTCATTGCAAAGACATCGCCGCTCATTGGCCGCCAGCGCACAATTGTCCGGCCCTGCTGCCCCTCGTGGGGTTGAGGACCTTTCTCCGGCCTCTGGCTGCTCTTCCATCGAATTGCTCAATGTCGACGTCATTGCCGCAACGCTGCTGCATCCGCCATTTATATTGCTGTGAAACCTCCACCTCGCCGTCTTCAGCCCCGCCAATCCTCACCACTCCTTCTTTTTGAGATACCCCGTTTGTTGCATTGTCCACCACCATGGCCTCTAACATCCTTGCTTCCGTCACCGGCAGCGGCACCGAGAGCAAGAAGATCCAGGACCTGCACAACGACACCAAGGACTACCATGACTCCAAGAACAGGATAACCTCTGACTGGTGCGTAAAATCTGCCATGAGCCCAGACCGCACATACAATTGCTAACCTTGGTTCTGCAGGGGCGTCAAACAGACCAACACGGATGACTGGCTCAAGGTTGCCAGCGAGGGCAAGACCGGCCCTGCGCTGCTTGAGGACGCATTCGGCCGCGAGAAGATTATGCGCTTCGACCACGAGCGCATCCCTGAGCGCGTCGTCCACGCAAGAGGTTCCGCTGCTTTCGGAAAGTTCACGCTGTTCGAGAGCGCTTCAGATGTCACCAATGCCGGCGTCCTGACCGATACCTCGAGGGAGACTCCCGTCTTCCTGAGATTCTCTACCGTTCTGGGAAGCCGTGGCAGTGCCGACACTGTCCGCGACGTCCGTGGTTTTGCTGTCAAGTTCTACACCGAGGAGGGCAACTGGGATATTGTCGGCAACAACATCCCCGTCTTCTTCATTCAAGACGCCATCAAGTTCCCCGATGTCATCCACGCTGGAAAGCCCGAGCCGCACAACGAAGTGCCTCAGGCCCAGACTGCCCACAACAACTTCTGGGACTTCCAGTTCTTGCATACCGAGGCCACTCACATGTTCATGTGGACTCAGTCTGACCGTGCTATCCCCCGTTCTTACCGTATGATGCAAGGGTTCGGTGTCAATACCTACACCTTGACCAACGACAAGGGCGAGAGGCA
The DNA here is from genome assembly GCA_022204955.1 of Macrophomina pseudophaseolina. Lineage (NCBI taxonomy): Eukaryota > Fungi > Ascomycota > Dothideomycetes > Botryosphaeriales > Botryosphaeriaceae > Macrophomina > Macrophomina pseudophaseolina. Next base: position 45,551 of record JAJJID010000078.1, read on the forward strand.
CTTTGTCAAGTTCCACTTCACTCCCGAACTCGGTGTCCACTCCTTCGTCTGGGACGAAGCCTTGAAGCTCGCTGGCCAAGACCCCGACTTCCATCGCAAGGATCTCATGGAGGCCATTGACAACGGCGCCTACCCTAAGTGGAAGTTCGGTATCCAGGTCATTCCCGAAGCCGAGGAGCAGAACTTTGAATTCGACATCCTTGATGCTACCAAGGTTTGGCCCGAGGAGCTCGTTCCCATTCGCTACATTGGCGAGCTCGAGCTCAACCGCAACGTCGATGAATTCTTCACCCAGACCGAGCAGGTTGCTTTCTGCACCTCTCACATCGTTCCCGGTATCGGCTTCTCGGATGATCCCTTGCTGCAGGGCCGTAACTTCTCCTACTTCGACACCCAAATTTCTCGTCTCGGCGTGAACTGGCAAGAGCTGCCCATCAACCGCCCTGTATGCCCCGTCATGAACAACAACCGTGATGGCGCGCTGCGTCATGGCATCCACAAAGGAACTGTCAATTACTGGCCCAACAGGTACAGCTCCTGCCCTCCTGCAAAGCCTGAGGAGGGCGGTTATGTCGATTACCCCGAGAAGGTTATGGGAATCAAGGCCCGTCTTCGGAGTAAGAAGTTCCAGGAGCACTTCAACCAGGCTCAGCTCTTCTACAACTCCTTGTCGGAGAACGAAAAGCTCCACACTGCTAATGCTCTTGCTTTCGAGCTTGACCACTGCGATGACCCGGTGGTTTACGAGCGTATGTGTGAACGCCTGACTGAGATCGATATCGGCCTGGCACAGCAGGTTGCCGAGTTGGTCGGCGCTCCCATTCCTCAGGAAGCCAAGCGTGCCAACCATGGCAAGAAGGCCAAGGGTCTCAGCCAGTTCGAGTTCATGCCCAAGGAGCCTACCATCGCAACGCGTCGTGTTGCCATCATCATCGCTGATGGCTATGACCCCGTCGCTTACACTGGTATTAAGACCGCGCTTAAGGCTGCGCGAGCCCTTCCCTTCACTATTGCTCCTCGCCGTACGCCCATCTTCGCTGCTGGTGAGGACCGCAAGACGAGCAAGGGTGTCACCCCTGACCACCACCTTGAAGGTATGCGTTCAACGATGTTCGACTCGCTCTTCATTCCCGGTGGTGCCGAGAGCATTAACACGCTCAAGAAGAGCGGTCGTGCCCTGCACTGGATCCGCGAGGCCTTCGGTCACCTCAAGGCTATCGGTGCCGTTGGCGAGGCTGCTGCCTTCGTGAAGGAGACCATTGCTCTTTCTGATATTGAAGTCTCGACCGCCGAGGAGACTCAGGATTCGTACGGTGTCGTCACTGCCGCCAAGGTCAAGCCTGACAGCTTTAAGGAGGTCTTCAAAATGGCAAAGGGCGCCAAGGACTTCGTGGATGCCTACTTCTTTGAGATCTCGCAGCACAGGAACTGGGACCGTGAGCTGAAGGGCCTCAATATCCAGGTTGCATACTAAGCCCGGCATTAGTCATCCTGTTCGAAATGGCGTACAAGGAAAGCTGTAATTCATATGGTAACTACTTTGTGTATAGCTCCCTAGCGGATAATGTCCTTATTTTAATGAAGACATGATATCTTTCTCCAAGAATTTGAGGTCACAGGCATCCTTAGTCGCTCACAATGTGAAATATAACGGCAAAGATTGGTTTGGAACGTCGGTAGGTAGGGTGAGAAAATGAAAAAAAGGGTCTAAGAAATCTGTAGTCGACGGACAGCTGGATTAGCTAAAATGCCAAAAATAAATACATCCCTTAATATCGGAATGTTTCAATCACCAATAGGCAAATAGCAGATTGGTAGAACAAATCATTCCACCGTACCACGTCTGCATATACTCTTTTTCCTATTCGCTTTCTCCCAGGATATGAAAGACAACAACATCCCACTCGATATATATATTTTAATTTTAGATATGCTCTGGCCTGTACATCCAATCTGCTTGGTTGAAGAAGACCTCGAAATCAACGCCGCCGAACACGCCCACAGCGCCGCAGAGGTCGAAGTCGCCTTCTAAGCCAACCACGCCGCCGATAGCTCGCTCGTCCAACTCCTCGTGCAAGTCCCAGCCGCCTGCCCTCTTCCCATTCCTCGTGAAGAAGACCTCCACATCCAGCTGGATCTGCTGCTGCTGCTGCCACTGTCCACCACCACCACTAGCACCGCCCACGCCATACCCCGGCGGCGCATCCCTCGTCGGCGCGCGGAACGTCATCCCCAGCCCCACCGTATCGCCTTGCGCAAACGCCGTCGTGAAATCCACGCCGCCGAACGTGTCGTTGACGTACCGGCGGCCGTCGTCGCCGTGCACGCCGAGCGATCCGCGCTGCCAGCCCGGCAGGCGCCAGGCCGGGTACGGCTGCGCGACGAAGCCGACGGCGATGCCGGCGTCGGCCTCGTCGAGCGACGTCGGCCTGCTTCCGGGCATCCCGCCCACGCCGTTGACCCGGATCTCGAAGTAGATCGTCTTGGGACGGCCGGTAAGCAGCGGGTTGTGCGCGCGCGCCGCGTACAGCGGCAGCGCGGTCCACAGGCACGCGTCGCCGCAGCCGCTCGCGGTGCGGCACTTGTAGGCGCCCGGGCGGGTCGAGTGCGGCAGGACTTCGCCGCGGTAGCTGGGCGGCGGTGGCAGCGCCAGCGGGATGTGTCCGCGGGCGAGCGCGGAGAGCTGGGTTGCCGGGAGGCCCGAGGGGTGGGGCGCGTAGAGCGGGTTGGCGTTGCACCAGCGGAAGGCGGCTTCGCCGCTTTCGGCGGAGGCGTTGGCGGTAGGGGAGGAGTCGTTGTTGAGGGGCGGCGGTGGGGGGAGTAGCGCTGTGTCGGGGACGATGGTCCAGTCGTGGTAGGGAGGCGGGTCGGATGAAGGCGCTTCGGATTGTGGTGGTGGTGGGGGTCGGTTGGAGTAGTCGATGTACGGGTCTTGCTTCTTGGTGTTGTCGACGAAGGGATTATTTGTGTTGTGGGAAGGCGGCGGGCCTGGTGGAGGAGCGTAGCCGCCGTAGCTTGTGGACGAGGAGGAGGCGGCGGCGGCGCCGTAGCCATATCCTGGGGTTTGGGGGTGCTGTTGCGTATAGCTGGGGGGAGGACCGGGCGGAGGCGCATATTGCTCGTCCTCCGGCGGCTGCTGCTGCTTCTCCTTCTTGAATGGGTTCCAGGAAGGCATGGCTTCAGTGTATAGCCTCGATGCGCCGTAACAGCAAAAGTTATTTGTATTCCTTGCTCTTTCTACGAGATGGTGATCGAGGAGCTTGATGCTAGGAAATCAGTTCCTTCGTCGTGCCTGAGGTCGCGAGGTTCTGCCGTGGCGTTGTTGGGTCTCAGCGTCGAGGCACTACAAGCACAGGCAGCCAATTGTGAAGAAAGGGAGTGAGGTCTTGTCTTGGATGGCAGAGATGAGGGTGCGTTGTTATTTCGGTTGTGGTTGTTGTTACGGGGGTGAGATCATCAAGACAAAAGGGTGGGAAGGAACCAGTTGAGGCGCAGTTGTGGGCTAGGGCTGAGCAAATCCGGTGATCCATCCATCGCTTGCTTTGTCTTGGCCCAGACCCGTTGAATCCTTTGCTCGAGCAATTACTGATGGAAGCCACTGCACAGCCCTACCTTAAGTCGACATTCCAAGAAACGATTTTGCTGAGTGGCTCGAATCCAAGTTCGAGTCAAATGTGTTTGCTTTTTTTTTTTTTTTCTTATTATCATACTTATACATGATGCGCAACAGAAAAGAATGGAGCCGTCATTTCCCACTATAACAACAATACCTCCAATTGGGTCCATGCCTTAAGAGGAGAACCGTGATGAGTCTCTCAATGCGTGCCCTTTGAAAGACGGTAGCCGCAACGCCATCCCATGCCTTGGTATTTGCTGGCTTGCAAGGCCATTTCCTCCGAAAACAATAAGGAAAAATGTCACTCCCCTCCGCTACAAGTCGATTGTGTACACATAGACGTATGCAGACAGACAAACCACATGTGGGTCGCTCATCTCCGCCGACGGACGCGATGTTCTTGGCCCTTCCTGCTCTTGCGGCGCCTTTTATCCGGGGGCGGCCCCAAAGGCACATCCCTCATTTCCCACTCCAAGAGATTGATCATGTATTCGTCAACATGCGGCAGTCCGTCAACATCAGTCGCCTCGCCTGGAGCTGGTGTCGGTGGGACTGAAGTCTTGGGGGTCGCGCTGGGTCGAGAGGCATTCTCGTCGAAATCGGCATCATCAATGTGGACCTCGTGCACGATTTCTTTCTGCGCGACCTTAGCTGCTTCCGTGTCCTCCTTGTCCTCAATGCCTTCTAGAACAGGCGCGATGCCAGAAGGGTCAGGTGCACCCATGTTGCCTAATACTCTGTCCATAGCTGCATTTGCCTCTTCGTCATCAGCTTCCGGAATCTCGTCAAAAGCATCTTTGTACGTGAGACGATTGAAGTAATCGGTTGTGAAATCACCCTTCTGGATGATGACATCGTCAAGCAGTCTCTTCTGGTTGGACTTCCGTAAGATGTTCGCTTCGATAGTATACTCCGACACAAATCTGTAGATATGCACGTCGCGGGTCTGTCCAATTCTATGGCAGCGATCCTGGCACTGCTTGTCCATTGCAGGATTCCAGTCGAGATCATAGAAAATGACCGTATCCGCTCCTGTGAGGTTTATTCCAAGGCCGCCGGAACGAGATGATAGAATGAAGCAGAGAATTCTTGGATCATTATTGAAGCGGTCGGTGAGAATTTGACGCTGCTCGATTTTCGTTGCACCGTCCAGACGCAGGTAGCGATGTCCGTGGATATTCAGGAACTGTTCCAGAATATCCAGAACCTTCGTCATCTGCGTGAAAATGAGCGCTCGGTGGCCACCGGCTTGCAAGTCACGTAGAAGTTTCGCAAGTCGCTGGAGCTTGCCACAGTCGTATTGAAGGAGACGCTTGTCAGGAAATGCGATCGAAAGTCGAACGCGCGATTCATGGAATGGGTCAACAGTGCTGGTGGGCTGCGAACTGCGAAGCATGGCCACACGCTCCTCGCCGAGCGCCAACACCGGGAGGTCATTAGCCACAACTGCTGGCGTGACGCAGCCGAACTTCTGGATTGTGGTATTGAAGGATTCCGAGCGTTCCTCCAGGGTCGGCACAATTGCCTGCCACAATGAATGAGTGTTCATGTACCACTCTCCATAGTTCTGCTTCTTTCTTGGGCCTCTAGAGGCGATCATCTGCTGTGGGGGGTCGTTGATTGTGAGACGTTCAATTAATCCACGCCCGTAAACAGGCTTCCGCTGGGCTCGCTGTCGCGTTATGCGGAGGCAGTTCTCAAGATGCTCAAGGACTGATCTGTTCGACTCCTCTTCAATGTAGCTTGCAACAGAAGTAGCCGTCCTGCCATCCACCTGATCGGTGGGCTTGAGACGACGTGTCTGTCGCTCAATGAGTCCTTCAAAAGGCCGGATTGCTTGAATCGCTTGTATTCGCTGGCTCTGGATGGCAGAAGTCTCTTCATTCTTGACCAGGTTGAGGTTCAGGAAGTCAAAGTTCACCTTCTCGTCTTCTTCCCGAAGGAGGCGCCTCCGTACAAGGAAGTCGTTGATCTCAAAGTCGGCGACGACCGATTTCCGTATTGCAAATGAGGTGACAATCTGCCTGGTTTCGAAAAGATCCGGGTGGTTGCAGACCTTGCGAAGAGACATGAGACAGTTCATGATGGACATGTAGTTACCGCCAGCTAGAATCTGTCTCGTATCAGCCCTTCCCATGAATCCATCGTAGAGTTGCCTCTGCCTCTTGGAGAGGCGACAGTAAACGACATGTTCATATTTCCCTGGCATTTGTTTTTCGACGTCCGCCTTTAATCTTCGAAGGAGATATGGCCGGAGAACCTCGTGCAGTTGCTTGACCGTAGCTTGTGCCTCTGCATCAAGTTCTTGCCTGCCTTGGTCTAAGATTTGGTTCGCAGGACGCGCCAGTGCCGTGGTGAAGTTGCTCAAGGCTGCGAATCCACCTTGTCCATCATCTCCAGATGGCATGAGGAAGAAAAGCAAAGACCATAGCTCCTGTAAATTGTTCTGAAGAGGGGTTCCCGTGAGGAGAAGCCGCTTCGATGTCTTGAAAGTAAGCAGCGTCTGCCAACGCTGTGTCTGGAAATTCTTGATGTTGTGAGCCTCATCCAAGATCAGATAATGCCAGCTCCGCTTCTTGAATGCAGCTGCATCGTGGAGAATAAGCTGGTATGAGGTGATGACAACATTCCACATATCATCATTCATCCAACCTTGACGCTTGCGTTTCCTTTCCTCGACGGATCCGTAGTATGCAAGGACCTTAAAACCCGGGCAGAATTTCTTGAACTCCATTTCCCAGTTGAGCATCACACTCGTGGGGACGACGACGAGATGTGGCCCCCACACGCCTTTCTCAACTGCTAGATGTGCAAGCAGAGCGATTGTCTGAATTGTTTTCCCCAGGCCCATCTCATCGGCAAGAATACCGTTGGTATCACCATCGTAAAGACCGGCAAGCCAATCCAAGCCTTCGTGTTGATAGGGTCGCAATTTGCCTCGGAATAAAGCTGGCACCGGAGTTTTGAGCGTTGAAGTCAATTCAACAACCTCATCCACTTCCTCCTCCTCTCCCTGTTTGACTTGTTCCATAGATTTTGTCGGCTGCACATCCTCCATGGAATCGGTAACCTCAATTTCCTTTGGAGGCGACTTGGCCTCAGAAGCGCCGTTTGTAGAGTTCGCTGTCGCAGGCTCCCGGTCCAGAACGGTCTCGCTAGGTTTCCCAGCGTGTCCATTTTCCACAGGCTCCGGAACCGCATCTTCCATCAATTCTGGGCCATCTTCAGGTGGTGGTGTCCCCTCATCGCCCTGCGGTGCAATTTCCGCAGTGTCATCTATTTGTTCGGCAGCCTTCTTTTTCAGGTCAGAAATCTCCTGGGCAGAAAGAAATCCCCATGTACCCAAACCCTCATTGTCGTCCTCCTCGTCTTCCTCAGACCTTTCGTCTTCATCTTCTTCCTCCGTGCCGCTACTGTCGTCGCTGTCGGAATCCATATTCATATCGGAATCCTCATTTTCCTCATCCATTAGCATGTCGTCAACCTCCTCCAGCTGAACATTGGCAGGATCAATGCCGTCCTCCTTTGATCCATCCATGAGTGAGTCTAACGCTGGAGAGTCGTCCGGCTTATCCGCATGGCCGTTAATGAGGAGGCTGGCCAGGCCAGGTTCTTCATCATCATCGTCTTCATCGTCAACCTCCTCTTCCTCATCTTGATCGTCTTCGGAGGAGAGCAAGTCGGGCAGCTGCAATTTCGCATATTTCTCACGGAGTTGTTCCTGAGTGAGGTTGGCGTCATCGTCATCTGGAAGAGGCGCGTCTTCATCACTTTCATCGCTGGACATATTCTCCGAGTCCACCTCTGAACCATCCTTCTCGGTCTCCCCTTCCCGGCCTGCCATGCTCGACGCCGGCCGTGTGCTAGCCATTCGACTCTCTGTCTCGCCATCTTCGTCATCGTCATCATCCATGAACGATTCGAAGTCGTCCTCATCGTCACTGCTCTGTATTGAGCCAGCCATATTCCTCCTCTCCTTCAACAGAGCAGTAGATTGGTGCAGCAGTGATTTCATCGTCTGCTTGCCTAATTTTTCCTGCTCTTCCAGCCATCGATCCTGGCGTCTCTTATCTACTTCGGCCTTTACCAATACCCACGACTGTTGCATATCCCTCACGAGTTGCTTGTAACGCTTCTCCGCATCTGCCCTTTCTTCCTCCTCGAGCTCCTCCTTTGTCTTCGGTCTTTCGGCCTTGAGTCTGGCTTGTTTAGCATCCTCACGTGCGCGCCACGCTTCTGCACACTCATGCGCGAGTCTTCGTGCGGTCTGCACATGCTCCCTGTGCTCTTTGATAAGCAACTTACGGAAGTGGCATGCATGAGCGGCTATGTGGTCCCAAGGCCCATATTGAGGTGGAGGCTCCTCCTCGGCCTCAAGAGCATACTTGGAGCACCTCTCCTCGCTCAGCACACCACCAGGCTGGGCGGCTTCCAATATCCGTAACCTAAGCAACGCTTCTTCCTTCGCCTCCTCCGGTGTGAATCTCTTGAAATCCTCGCCGGCCAAGGGATCATCTTGTTCAAGCCACTTGGCAAGCGAGGAGTCTTCATCGCCGGGCTGCGCGTGGAGCGGGTGCAAGTAAGGGAGCTTGATGGGGCCGAGTGTAAGCTTAAGACGCGGTGCTCGAGGTGAAGTATCGTCCGCGAAGTCCAAGTAGCCATTCGGAGAGATGTTGGCCTCAGCAGCGGCGGCTGCTGCTTCACTTATACGGCCAGACTTTCTCCGCGGCACGCCATTGGGCGTTGCATTTGTCTCTGCGCGCATCCGACGAGCTGAGCCATGTGCGGCGCTGGCAACGGCTTTCGATCGAGCAGGCGTGGACTGCGTAGACTCGACGGCGGGGTTTGATTTACGTGCGTACCTAGGAACGGACGATGGGGCGGTGGCGGCAGAGTTGGCTTGATGCTTGTGTTTCATCGCTTTTGGGGCGGGGGAGGCAGCGGCGGAGGCCTTGCGGCCGTTCTGGGAGCCTGCAGGTTTGGTGAGATTGCTAGATGAAGTAGATTTCTGCAGGGCGCGGCGAGATGAGCGGCGCGCGTCGGGCTGCGGCGACTGCTCAGCAGGCAGAGCATTGGTGCGGCCGGAGCGCCGCTTGCCGTCGACTATGAAGGACGTTGGGCCCTCGGCCTCGATGCGCTTCCACGGCGGCGACGGAGGACGCGATGGGCGGCTCTCGACATCGAGCTTGCGGCGCTTGTTGGGCGGGCCTCCGCTGGGCGTGGCGGAGCGGTCGGTGACGGCATCATCACCGCCATGGTGCTGGCCGTTGGTGCAGCTGGGAGGCGTCAGGTCGTCGTGGTTGGCGTCCTGGGTGGGCGCAGCGAGGTCGCTATTCTCGGGGCGGGTGCTCTCGTCGCGCTCGAGAACATCCGTGTTTTGCATAGCAAGGGCTCTGGAGGGCCGTCAAAGTCGCCGGACCCCCTCTGCACATGCGAGCGTCGCGTGCGGGGCGCCAGATTCGATGCCAGTGGAAAGTTCAGAACGCGGATGGAGCAGTGCCGTTGTCAGACATGGGCTTTGCGGACTGGCGCGTGCGCGGTGGAGGAAAAAAGCGCGTGAGCGTGAACGATGGGTGACGAGAGGCATTCCTGAGCAATCAGCGCCGGCTGGACTTGCTGACGCTTGGCGCCGCCCCGGGCACGCTCCACCACCTGCCGCTGGGCCATCACCACCACCGCCGCTGCCATCTGCCCGCACATCCACCCATTGCGCCCCCAGCCGCCACCGTACGCCCCGCCATTCCCGCCCTCGTTCTCGGCTGACCCGCGCAGATGCTTTCGCGAAGGATCGCTGCGGCCCGCCCGCTGACCCGCGCCCTGCGGCCCGCCGCTCCCCAAGCCTCCCGTATCCAGCTCCGCCAGGCCTCGACTGGTGCCGACACCACCGAGGACCCCGACATGGTCAGTCCTCGTGGACCTGCTCTGCCTTTGCCGCTCAATTGCTTGCCTGCTTGCCCGGATGGTTGGAGATGAGGGCTGGTGGACTGGGAAGCTGCATTCCAAACACGCATTTCGGCGGGCTTTTGTGCGGCAGCAACATCATATTCGATCACGACCGCTAACATGCTTCCGCGCGCAGAACGGCGGCTATGCCAACCCTCCTCCTGTCAAGCGTCAGTTCCGCGACCCCTACGGCGACTGGTGGGACAAGCAGGAGCGCCGCAACTACGGCGAACCCCTTCACGAGGACAACGACGTTCTTGCCATCTTCTCCCCTGAGGAATACACCCACTTCAAGCCCAACTGGGGTTGGGTCCTGTTCGGTGCCTTCTGGACCACCTTCGGTAGCTTCTGCGCCGTCACATACTACCTTCGCCCGGACAAGCCCAGCGCACCGAGGACTTTCCCTGATGGCCTGGAGAAGGAATTGGGTGGCCCTGGCGCCTTGCGCGTAAGTTGTTGCCGCAGGAGCTCTTATCAATGTGCGAATTCTAATGGCGATTTAACAGGCGAGGAAGGACGGCGAGGGCGAGTGGTGAAAATGCTACGGAAAGCGCTTGTATTGTACATAAAGTACTGGTCACGGGCCTTAGACATGGCACCAAATCATTTTCTTGCGTCTCCCATTGATTTCTCATTCTTGATTGATTTTTCGCGCGACAAAATCTCTGCATTTACATGGGCAGGTCTTAACGACTGCCGGCAAAGGGTTATATTACATATAAATCTCCTTCTGCTCGTCCTACGCCGGTGGCTTGAGCCCCACTGCAAACTTGCTCCTTTTTCTTATCCTTTCACCATAAAAGTAGAACAGGTACGGAACAGGTGCTAGCAGGAGGCTGATGCAGCCCAGGATGGTGCATGTCCAGTGGACACCAACATCTTGATAGAACGGTATGCCCACGACTACCATACCTCCCGCTGCGACATACCTAATCAGCGTGACTGATGCCAACGCCGAAGCTGCGTAGATCTCATACGAGTCGATAATATACTGTTTAAATTGATTAATAATGAGCGCAAACCTCTGCTCCGCAACGCACATACCTGATAGCTTGAGATGAACACACACAATATACCGTATCCAAATACCACACTAGCCGCCAATGGGCTCCAGATGCTTATTGACGGGTAGGAGGTCCAGCCCATCCAGAATAACGAGACTGGGATAGCCCAGCTGCCACCGAGCATGGAGAACCAGAGCCTGAACTCCGGGGGCAGCCTGTCCCCCTTGCCCTCTTCCTCTATTTTCTTCAGATCCCGTTTGGCCCATTTATAGATTATTGGCACCAGAGCCGACGCTCCGAACAGGCCGACCGCAATACCAAGAAAGCAGAGACCCGTGATTCCTTGGCTGGTGCCGTGAATTTCCCCGAAGATGAAGTCATATCCATCCAGGAAGGTAAAGAGCACGATGTAGATGACAGTGAGATAAAGTGCGACGAGTACGATGATCGGCTCCGAGAAAGTCAACAGAAAAGGACGATACAAAGCCTTCTGGAGGCGCTGCCCCAGGGTGTCACCCAACAGTTCCACCTCAGCAACGTATCGGGAATCTCCCGTAATACTGCGCAGGTGCTGTGCCTTCCAGCGAAGTAGAACGGGCGGGTAAGTCTCCGGCTGGAAGAGGACGACGGCGCCAAATACTAGTCCGGACATGATGAGCGTGGCCCATTCCACCCAGCGCCACGAGACGGACTTGCTTTGCGCGATGAAGCCACCCATCACAGGACCTGTCAGATGTCAGCTACATCCAGCCCAACCGCCTCCTCATCAGCCACTCTCTGCATCTTCAGACTTACCCAACACCGGCCCAGTGAATGCCGCATTCGCAAACACCGGAAAGGCAAACACCCTCTCCATCGGACTCCACAGATCGGAAATCGAACCACCCGCGCAAGTCAACGGCGTAGACCCGAAGACCCAGCCAAGAATCTAAACGCCAGCTGCGCGCCAATGTTTGGCGCAAGACCCGACGCCATGATGAAAACCATATACAGCGTCATCGTCATGATATACACCGGGTTCCTTCCCAAGGTCTCTGAGAACGGTCCCGCGAACAGCGCACCCACGCCGAATCCCGCCAAATAGAGTCCTACTCGCAACAACGACAACAACGACAAGTTAGCAATCAAATCCCTTCTGTATCATCTCGATACACATATACACACGCACGACAAAAAAAGAGACAAAGTAGAAAGCTCCCACACAACTTACCAGTCGCCAAACTCTCAACCACCTCTGCGACCCCAAACTCCTCAGCCGCCGGTCTCAGTGCCTCCGCATCGATGCTGCTTGCCACTCCGACCACGAAACCTATCCCGGCCACCAGAAACGTCGCCATGATTCTCGTCGCGTAACTCCAGTTGTGCGGGTTGAGTGGGTCATGTGGGCCTTCGTACCCGACGATGAAGACTTTCCCGCCGGCGCCACCACCACCTTTGCCGTCGTGCGACCGCGACCGCACTCTCACGCCCGTGAGGGCGAGACCCAAGGCAGTACCGTTGGTTGCGGCGGAGGATGCCGTGGTGTGTAGTGTGGAGGGGCGGCTGAGTTGGTGTGGAGCGGTGAGTGCGCGAGCTGCTGCTCCTCCTCCTCTTCTTCCTCTGCTGGTTCTGCGGGCGGCGTTGCGTGGTTGGGTGCTGGTGCATCCTCTGTTCTTATTGTGTCTCGTTCATGCCTCGACGCCGTCCTTACACTGGTAGAGTTGAATGGGGGAGGAGCCGAGGCCGAATGATGAGAGGGAGAGCTCTCGCCCTTCTCTGGATCTCAGTGGTCATTGCTGATGGCTGGTAACGGCGATTTGCTGCTGCTGCTGCCGCTCGAAGAGTCTTCTGAGGAAGAGGAGGACGTCGAGGATCGGGACGCTGCGTGACGAATGCCGTGGCGCCCTCGACGTTGTTGCGCTAAGGCCGCGGTCTTTTCGCGATCTCGTTCATACTGCTTCTTCAAATTCGTCCTGAATCTGCGGTACTGGAAGAACGATTGCATTATTCCACCCACTCGACCAATTTCAACAGGTAAACACAAGAACGTGAAACCAATTCAAAGGATAAGATGATAAGGGACGAGCGAAAAGGGAAACTGGAAAGAAAAAGCAGCTTGGATTTCCATAGAAGAGGCAGGGATATCATTATCACAAATGCCTTCGTGACTGACGTGTGTAGACCTGGTCTGTACCCGCGTTATACCCGTAATTCCGCTTGCTGAAGTTGGGGCTAAATGCGGGACGAGGGAGAATGATGACGTCGATTGCGGATGATGGACAGTTCAAGACGGCGAATGGAAGGGCGGCACAGCGGGCCAACGGCTATCTGGCCCTGGTGCCTGTTGCCGATCAATGACCCACGGCTTGACAAGACGTCATCTGTAAGACCCTTTGAGAAAATTTCCCGCACAGGTCGAAGCAATATACATAAGGCCATGGAATGAAGAACCATAGAAAATAATATAGCACGAGGCGAGGTGACACGCGCGCTCTACGCTCTAAGCCTGCAAAAACCATTGTCCTTCCACGACATACTGACACAAGCCTTCCAACAATCGTGGCTGGCTGTCTAAAACTTGTAAACCTGCTCTTTATCGTATCCAAGCTCCTTCAGGATACCGCTAAGCTCGCCCTGGTCCTTCGGGCTAACCTTGTTGCCGGAGATGGCTTTGTACATGCCAGGTGGGCCGCAGACAAAGATCTTGAGCTTCTCGCCCTCCTTGGGCTCAGGCAGAACCGTCTTCAGCAGCTCCTTGGTAACGTGCCCCTTGCCCTGTGTCCACTCCTTCGGGGGGTTATCAAGGGTGTAGAAAGCACGGAAACGCTGGGGGTAGGTGTTCTCGAGCTCGTGAAGCTCCTTCTTAAGGAGGATGTCATCCTCGGTGAGGTTGCCGTAGACGAGAGTGACCTTCGTCTTATCCTCAGGGTTCTTGAAGATGGCGCGGATCAGCTGGTACATGGGGGTAATTCCGGTGCCGCCAGCGATGAGCGCGATGTGCTCGTGCTTGTTCGGCGTCCATGGGTACTTGGGGAGCGGGCCCTTAAAGTCGAGACGCTGGCCGGGAGTCATACTATGCAGATGTTCCGACATGGGACCGTTGGGATACCTCTTGACGACCAGGTCAATGAAGCCGGTGGCATCTATCGAGTGTAAGTTGGAAAGACTTCCTCAAATGCGAACCTGGAATCATACCCTCGTCGCTAGTGGGAGTGTAAGGCCTCAGAACAGGCTTCTCCATCTCAGGGCCCTTGTACTTGGTCAGGAGCGCAGCTACCTCGAAGTCAGCACTCAATTCCATCCTTGAGCCCAGCTTCAGCCAAACGCACATGCAATGTGGAGACCGGATACATTGTCTGCCTCAGGAAGCTTGAAGCGGAATCGCTTGGTGTTATGGTTGAGAGTCTCAACCTCGTCCAGGACCAAGGAAAGGAAGCCTTGATCGCCGCCCGTGAAGGCTACCGACGGCTTGTCGACCGACTTGGGAATGTTTTGCGCTTCGGTGCTAGGCGCGGGGGCCTTCGCGGAATTGGAGTTCAGGTACCAGTAGCCAGCACCACCGACGCCAAGGGCCAAAGCACCGTAGAGGGCAGCATTGGAGCCTTGTTTAGGGGGTTCAGTCGCGTATCTGCGAACAGACTGGATGTGTCGCGAGACAGTCAGCAATGGATCCGCAACGTGTATTGCTTGCGGCGCAAGCTGGGAAGCAGCGGGACGGGACGGCTCTTACGTTGCGGAGGGTGGCAGCGGGACGGAAAACCTGACGAGCGAACATTGTGGCTGCTGGATGGATCAATTGATGCAGCAGATGTATGCGGGCTTGTCTTTGGACAGAGACGGAGAGGAAGCGGGTCGCGGGAGTGCAGCTGTGAAAGGCGTGCGTGCAGATCAGCGCCATCGGAGTTTCGGCGTTGTGCCATGACGCAAGTGAGCTCCCCCAGCCCCGACACCACTGCAAGCTCCGCCTCCCGATGATTGCTAATCGCCCATCTCTCGGCCTCCGAGTCTGCGGTTTCACTTCCGCAAAGTCACTGAGTTTTGCTACACCACCTCGCCCTACATTATCTATCAGATGCGACAAGCGTTCCCGCAGTCTTCCACGGGCAATTCTGCGTCGCAAGCAGAACAATTCCGTTAAAAGTCGATGACTGCGACGCGATCACGCCATCAAACGATTTCGGGTTATCAGTAGTTGACCGACCCAATTCGGAACGCCCATAGAGTGCTTGTCTAATAACCTACAGCTATTGCACAGTCGCTGCATGAAAACTGCTAGCATTTTGACTTTCAATCACCGCTACGGTCGCCTATGAGAAGTTGAAGCCGCCTTCCGTACGTAGTCGTTTTCTGTTCTTAATCAACATTGATGAGACGGCTTGTTGGAGAATGAAGCTCACGCGTAAGGCCCAGTCTCTACGTACTGCGCGATTGGGCGTTGAAGCTCCTTGTCCCACTTGTTTTTTTACCTACCTTGTTTATCAATTCTTTATGATAAAGGAGAACTAGCATTTTATGAAACTCCGGAGGGGTGAGTTTGATTTGAAAAAAAAAAAAGAAAACTTACCTTGTGTGTTCCCGAAAGGCCACTCCAAACTCCAGAAAACAAACAAAAAAAAAATAGCAAAAGGAGGATCAGCAAACAACAGCAAAGGTGTATGGGGCTTAGTGTTGACGATGACCGCGCATAGCCATGGCCTTCTCCCAAGCCTTACCCTTCTCTGTCAGAGTACGCTTACGACCGGAGCGATGAAGTATCGGTTGCTCTGGAGCGTCCTCAACATCAACAATAGCAGCACTAAACTGTTGCCCGCCAGTCGCCGGCTGGTGAACCACGGGCCTGCTCGTAACAGCCGCGGGCGCAGAAGGACTCGCCTCAGCGGGCTTATCTGCAGCTGTAGCAGGCGCCTGAGTGCTGCCGTAGCCCTTGACGAAAGCGGAGAAGTCATCAACCGGGACAGGAGGGGTCTGCCTGATGACCTGCACCTCTGTCAAGCGCCTTACACAGTCCCACCTCATGAGTATAGCATAGTCTCTGGTGGGTTCCAGCTGCACGTAGGCGTCGTTCGGCTCAGGGCAGATCGGACAATGGAGATGATGCTCAGTGTTGAGTTGACGCGCAAGGAAAATTTCCACGCACTCGAAGCAAATGATATCTCCGTAAGGACAACCCATGATAATGGGGATGGCCTCCTCGAGAGCAAAGCTAAAGAAATCGTTGCAAAGTGGGCAAAGTTGGCCTTCCTGGACGCCATCCGCCGCGGGGAGAGAGAACGTGGTGGAGGCCATGCTGCGTGTATGTGTATGCGTGTGTTTGGGATGATGGGAATGACGGATAGCCCATACTCTATTAAATGCGTATATTCGCATGTAAGTGTAGTAAGACATTCTGGTCTTGGAGCTGAACGAAGGTTAGCCATCACTGTCTATACTCTGGACAATGACGTTGTGTTTGAGGCTTTGCTTCCCGGGCTGGTCGATACGATGCCAAAGCTCAGGGCGTACGCCAGCTGCCACTAATAAAATAACAATGTTGGGGTCGAGACGGTGGCCAAAAGAAGGGGGAAGTTATGTTTCGATTGCCAAGCCCTCATCGTTAAGCGAGGCACTACTCCACATGTGGAAATCACACAAGGGATGATTGCATGGAGGTTGAGGATCTTGTTACGCACGCAAAGATCCCGAAAACCCCTCTCCAAATCATTCTTTCGAGACATAAAATGACCAGAGTCCAGTCCAATACATATGCAAAGAAACAGAATACTGGGGAAACAGGACATCACGAGACTTGGGTTCATTATATATTCTTTATTATCGTGCAACTAAACATACAAGCGGAACCTGAGCTCTCGCTCATAGCTTGGCCTTGGTCTGAGCGCGCTTCATTATCGGCTCGATCTTGGTGGCCTTCATGACGTCGCCCTTGATCTTCAGCTTGCCCGTCATGAACAGCTTCTGGGCGTTGGCCTTGCCCGAGACGAGGTTCGCGAAGTCGCTATCCGAGAGGAGTAGTGTGACTGTGTTCGCAGTGGAGTTAGCACCGAGGCCTGAATGAGTCAAAAGACGCCGACGAGGAATGCTCCACTCTGCGACTTGTCGCATCCTCATCATGATCATCCAGTCAATCATGCCCCGCGATTCAAGCGGGGGGGACCGAGTGCCGGCGCCGAGACCGACGCCGACGCCGGAAGCGCGCGATGTGACGGCAGCGATAGAGGGGGAAGGAGGGGCTCAGGAGGGGTGATGATGTATGTGTTGGCACACCCAGCCATGCTTTCTTCCGCCCAAGACAACCCCTCCCAGCCTATCGTCTCTTTTACGTGTGTATATGTGAACAGCGCAACTCACCATCAGCTTTGCCGCCCTCGGGGGCGGCGCCCTTGCCCACAGTGCCCGTCTTCTTGAGGTCAATATACCAGCTCTCGGTATCGCCGGCGTTGTTCTTGATGGTGAAGGCGAAGACGGCGCCGCCCTTCTTCACGGCGTCCTTGCGGTCGGCGTCATCGGACAGGGCGGCGGCAATGGCGTCGAACGCGGCCGACGAGGGGATTTTGTCTGTCGCGCGCGAGTCGCATCGTGTGAGTTCTGCATCCGCGGCTGCTTGCAGGCCTTGCCCGGCGGCCGCGGCCCTGGCCCAGTGAATGGGTGGGCTCCGCGGCGCGACACGGAGAAAGGCCGGGGATGGTGGTGGAAGTGCATCGACTTACCGCTCTTGAGGCTCATGGTGGATCGCGCGTGTTCTGCGGGCGGCTAGATAAGGGCAACAAAGGGCGTGATGGGGGAGAAAGGTACTGGATTTGCAGAGAGATACGGGCGTGGTTCACAAAGAACAGTGTTCAAGGGGTTTATAGCGGAAGCTGTCAGCTGTCGCTGTCGGTTGTCGGTGACGATGATGCATGCACGCGGCGGGCCCAAGTCCGGGGTTGACATGTGAATGCGCCGAGGCACAACTCCGTCCCGTCCCGCTAACAAGGCACGTGCTCACTTTCAGTATCTCAAGCGCATGAAGGAGACCCATGGTTCATCTGCAAGCCAATGAAATTTCTACGGCCGTAACGTAGGCTTATGCTAAATACATCCGATGTGTACAGCGAGCGTACTGTTCATATAGCAGGTGAAAAAGGAAAATATATCGTAAAGATCGTAGTCAGATCGTACAAGATCGTGGTCGGCATCCATCTCTGGCTCATGGATGATAGTGATGGTGGTGTGTCCTCCCATCAGGTCGTTAAAAAAAATAAGAATAAATAGAGTCATGCCTCATAAATAAATCTCTCATCGACGAGAGGGCTTTTCCTCCCGTACGCCTCATTCAACTCCGGAGTTGACACAGAACTTTTCCGACGCCGGTCAACTCGTACAATCCGGATGGTACAGTAGCCTACCAAACTCCAGAGACACCGTGGCTCTTCAGCGAGCATGCATATTTACATTAGCGCCAAGGGAACAGAAACTTGCGCATGTGTTCTTCGGCCTCAAATAGCTGTTCTTTGGCCTTTGTTGTGACTTTACTGCTGCGAGTGCGCGACCACCACTTGCTCACGGAGCTTTGCGATACTGTCGTCTTGAGGTCATCCAGCTCGTCAGTGATCAGCAAGTCGGGTTTGATTTCGTCGACGGGGCTGAGGATGATGGGGACATCCATAACCTCTTCCGCGCGGTTTTTCCATTCTTCGCTACCCGCGATGCGCGTGAGCGGCGCCAAAGCATCGTCCCACGTGCCGGTGCGGAGGGAAACATCCTCGAAATTGAACTCGGTGATAGAACGGCGGTGGCGAAGAATGAAAGTGCTGATCTGGGATGAGTCCATGACTGCGTTCTCAAGCTCCAGGTATAGCAGGTGGGGGAACTTGAGCGCGCGGATACCAGTGGGACGGCTCGCACCTGACTCCGGGGTGCTTGGAGGTGACAGGCCAGGTTCAAGGTCCAGCGACAGGGGAGAAGGTCCCTTCTCGCCTCTCCAACGGAAGAGGAGTCTTGTAAGTGAAGACGAAAAGGTCCGCAGATAGGAATGAAGGATGCGCAAGTGCTCTGAAGACGAGCCTTCGGTGTACGGCAGGCTGTCCAGGTGCACGGCGAGCTTGCGAATTTGGCGCCACCTTTTGTTTGAGGCTGGCGTCGAGCCGGGACCCATTGATGGTTGCAGGTACAAAAGGCCGGCAGGGTGCATTGCCTTGATGGTCATCGTATCCAACTCCGGCAGCTGGGCGCGCTCAACGGCAATGCGGAGGGAGATGAGCGCGTAGTCGACCGCGCTGCGACGACGACGTTGAGCAGGATCCTGGCCAGGGCAGTCGAGCCTCAGGTGGATCAGGGCCGGGAGCGCCATGAGGGCGCGAATAAAGGCCGGGACATTGGTAGCGGCGTGGAAGACCGGAGGGTACTGCTTGATCAGAAGGTCCGTCATCTCCCAGGATCCGTACTTGGGCGTCTTCATCTTCCCGATAAGCGTCGGCGGCTTATGGATTTGGGGCTCGTAGACCAGGCTCTTCTGCTCACCGGTTGCAGGGTCAATGAGTGGTGGGAGGAAAGTTTCCGGGGAATGCGGCATGCGGAAGGTCATGGCGCGCACGTGGTGACCGACGCGCTCCAGCGCTTCCATCCGGGCTGGCCTGGCAAAGGTGCTTGGTCGGAAGGTGATGGTGATGTCTTGGAAAAGGAAGGGCGCGGCGCGGCTGCTCATGTCATGGCACACAAGGCGACAGTTGGCAAGGTCCGTCTTGTCGACGTGTGCTAGGAAGGCATCGCGGCAGCTTTCCGACAGCCAGAACCTGAGGAACGCCGAGCTGGTCGACATTACGAGGTTGCATACCGAGCTGTTGGACCGGAGCGCTGAGGAGAGGTCATCAGTCGCAGTCCGACGACGGGGATGCGGCAAACTGGACTTCTTCAGGGGAGCGAAAGCAATGCAGAGGAAGAAAGGCAGGGCCGGAGGAGGGTTTATGGCGGACGGCTCGAGGCAGACTTACACCGACTCCCAGGCGCTTCCGGAGTGGGGATCTCCCCAAAGAGCAGCTTCTTGGTTGAGCTGGCGCTGCTGCTCTGGCTGCCATTTGTGCGATGGCTCCCGTACGAGTCGCTAGAAACCTGATGTTTCAACGACGGTCGAGGTTCGCAAATCATTCGTGAGAGTTGTCATAGATCGTAGTTAAGAAAGAGCGGTGGACATTGGGGATATGTTGTTGGCAAAGGCGATGCGCGAGGAGACGGGAAAGAGAGGGAAACCTAAGGTACATCAGGCACGCGCGCGCCGCCATAGTTCCTATTTACTGGCTATGGAGGCCCCCCGAGTCCGAATCCGGTCGTGGCCAAAGTGGGGATGCATGTATGAGTCAAAGGTCTGTGCAGAGCAGTAGATCCGCAGTGCGCTCAGGCGTTCTAACTGACAACGGTGGAATGATTGAAAGAAATCACGACCATGTCGCGCTCGTGGAGTTAAGTAACGAACGTGTCCAGCGTGTTGAGTGGGCCTTTTAGTGCGGGGATTACTGTTCACGGTCAAGCCCGTTTCGAAACGGTGCAGAAGTTTCGGTTTTGTGCCCGCTGAGCCAATCGAAGTGGCCGCCAAGGGTAGCGGTGAGGCCGGCGATGCATGCACTACTGCAGGAGATGCAGCGAGCGCTTATCCCTCTGGCCACAGACGCGTCTCTAAATCCCGCACCGCCGCGTTCTGCGCGCCCCGGGCCGCTGTTTGTTGTGCTGCGCTGGCGGGATGGGGGAGGGGAGGCGTGGCGGAGGCGATCATCACGCGTCTAGCAACACGAGCATGCATGTCGAAGCCTTCGAGAAGCGGAGATCTGGGGTAGAGCAGCCGCAATGCGAACCACACGCAGCCCTAGAGTCAACGCAGCCTTGGCCGGGCAGAAGTAAGGACGGGAGGGCAGCCTGAATAAGGCCCGATGCGCTGCGAGTGAAAAGAGAGCGCTGCCCTGCAGCCGTTCCGCATTCCATCGATCTCCATGGAAGCAGCCGCGCAGAAAAGCCGGCAGATTTTTTCGGCCAGCCCAGTGAGCGCAATCCTACCTCACTCACGCTGAGGTGAGCCGCTCGTGCCTCCCCCTCTCTTCCCGCGGCATGCTCGTGCTCTTTGTGTGCCCGGAGAGGGAACGCAAAAGACAGCGAAAAGACCGGAAAACAGCTGGAGGAAAGACAAAGTGCCTCCATCATCAGAACCTCTCAGTGCATCCATGGGGCGGCACGAGGCCGAAGGGGTGGGACGTGTGTCCGGCTTAGGCTCGGCATCTTGCTCACTGTCACTCTGCGTCGGCACGGCTGCTGCGCTCGTCGCTTCTTCCCACTTGCAGCGCTCCAGGAATCACCTTGCGACCGTCCTCGACAGAGACCGGACCCAACGCCGCCTTGGCTGGAAACCAACGGAAGCAGCGCAAAGAGCATGAGATGTCACGGTGCTTGCCGGCGTCGTGGCTGGAGTATGCAATGCTCCGCTTCAGGCCATTAAAAAGAGGCGTTGAGCGATGGAGCGGGAGCGGGGCAGCGATGGTCCCGTGCCTGCATACTAAGCATCTAGCTCACGGGATGCGCTGTCGAAGTCGTGGGCGAGGGCGAAGGGCAGATGCGGAAATCGGGCAGCAGTGCTCGGAGCGGACCGGCGATCGGTTGTCAAACGTTGGGAGGCGCGTGCCGTGGGTGAGGAGGTCGATGGCGAGGGCGAGGGCGCGGGCGGGGGCGGGGGGCGAGGGCAAAAGTGATGGCGAGGGCGAGCGGGCGTGATAGCCGCATGCGAGGTGGAGAGGAGCAGCCAGTCTGTAGGCGTCTCGAACTCTCGCCTGCGGCCCGAGCGCCCAACCAGCAGCGCTGGCTGCTGCTTCCCCGTCGCCTCTAGCGGCGTGGATCCTGGGTGATCGTCCGATGGAAGAGGCTCCAACGCCCGCCTGCCCTTCGCATTAACCACTGCTGATTGAGCTATCTGCCGTCGCTGGACTGCAGGGCTCCGCGGAACTTGGGCGCGGGAAGTCTATCTGGTAGCGCCCGCCAACGGCTCTGCTGTGCCGGTGTAGAGATTGCAGTGGCTGCGATTGTCAGCTTCGTTATACCCTGTCCGGGGCCAGCGTTCGGCAGCGGAGGACAATCTTGCGCATCTCGCAGGCGGCCGCTAGTCGCCGTTGCGCTGCTTCGTAAAGGGCGCAAGAGCCGTGGCCGGGGCTGAGCAAGCAGCTCGGTGCTGAGTCGTTGCAGCTCCTCAGCTCCCACACCCTTCACACCCTTCCCTTTCAACCTCGCATTCCGCCTGCGACCCTCTCTGTCTGCCCTGGGTCTCAGCTCGCCTCGACTCGCTGCACCCAGCACCCGTTCGCTTCACCGTGCTCCCCTCTGTGGCCCGCCCTCGCCCACGGGCCCGCTGCGCTCGTTATCGCTTCCGCGCGCATCCACCTGTGGAGAAGAATTAGCCGGCCGACCAACGCTGCGCAGCTCGCCTCTTTGTCCGCCACCCTCCAGTCCAGTCGCCCTTCCTGGACTCATTGAGCGCCCGGAGTACCACCTCGCATTCGCCCAAGGCATGGCAGTACTACAACACCGACGTCGTCGAATCTAGCGTCCAAGGGTACTCCCCAGCAGGCCCTTCCACCCACAACCAAGCGCATACGCGCTCCCCTTCTCTGGCGTCTGCCGGGGACAACCAGGGTCGAATGGTCAAGATGAGGATTCCCATTCGGGAGCAGCTTGGTTGTTTGGTACTGTTGGTGTCGTTGGTCGCTCTCGCTGTCATCGCCGTTGCAACATGGGTTCGTCGCTCCACTTCGTCTTGGCTCCTTGTCCAATTGGATAAACTACGCGTTCTGAGCCGTGTTGGAGTCTGTCTACGATTGGACCGGATCGACTATCCCGCGATCGCTGTCCATTTGAACACACACTCCAATTCTAAGCTTTACACGCGAACATCTCTGCTTTATTGAGGCCCCATTGTAATGGCGGCTTGATGTGCTGACGATGGGTTTAGGTCACCAATCACAACTTCGTCCTGGACATCAGAGCATCCAGACTGACTCTGACGGCGTCATTGAAGGCCGCGCAGCTTGCTTCGAACCTCCTGTTAATGCAGTCCACCGTTCGGTCCGCCGCCAGCAGGGTTGTGATCCAGCGACAACTCCAGCGCTACAATGACGGCAATGACACATATCGATCATCGGCGAATTGGTCCACTTCCCAGTCTGACTTGGCTGCTGTCTTTGATGGAGGGCAGCAGATGACGCTGCTACTGCAAGCCCAGGTGTGGCCAAAGAACTATACTGGAGTGGCAGCCGACAATGCTGTAATCCAAGCAACTGCCTCCCTGGTTTCTGGGAAACTTGCTCTTCCATACAACTACGACAACGGCTCCACGGTGTATCTTGGCGATTCCGGTTTGGGTTATCCACCGAACCTGTATCCCAACATGACTTTCACTTCGCAGAGAATCAACGATACGTTCAACGAGACATTGGCCCATTACGCGGGACGAACATTGAACGAGACCGGCAGTATCCTGATTGGCCCCTGGGAGATCAATTCAACGTTCTCGTTACTGTCTTTGACCGTACCCATTATCAACAACACCTCCGCATTCGATATCCTTGGTTGGATTACCGTTGTTGTAGATGCCAAATTGATCTACCAGACCGTCGATGCTGGAGAGGGCCTTGACCAGACTGGCGTGACTCTGCTGGTTGGACCAGACACCATCAACAATCGTTTCCCCGCTGGTGTCTTGTACACAAACGACAGCGGGGCCGCTCCCGATGACCTGGCGGTTCGATTTGTGCTTCCGCCGGAAAACCTGGGCGGTCGCCATTCCTTACGCGCATGGGGAAAGCCACAAGCTCCGTTTAATTACAGCCAGTTTCCCGCAGTCAAGGAAGCCATAACCACGGATCGACATTCGACGAACAATGCCGGTAGCAAGATCTCCACGACCAATGAGGAAGGAAAGAATGTAGCGGTCGGCTTTGCCATTCCAGCGACAAATCTTTGTGACTGGGTTGTTTTGGTTGAACAGACACATGCCGAAGTCTGGCAACCGATAAACCACCTGCGCAACATTCTGATAGCTTGCGTCTTTGGCACAGCAGGCGCCTTACTCCTTCTGGCCTTCCCGGTGGCACACTACTCTGTCCGGCCAATCCGCCGGCTTAGGGCCGCTACTAAGCGTTCGATCTCTCCGACTGGATATCTGCCGGAAGATGATGCCAGTCTCTCCTCTGGTCATTTTGGTGGAGCGGGTGACCCTGCACTTATCGCTCGCAAAGAAGGCTTCATGGCCAAGATCACGTCCTGGAGGCATGGCAGAAGACGCGATACTCCTGAGCAACGTGAAGCGGCAAGGCGCAGGCAATTCCGTATCCCTCAAAAAGTCAAGGATCGCAAACACTTCATTCACGACGAGCTGACGGATCTTACCACAACTTTCAACGAGATGACAGATGAGCTCATGATGCAGTACGAAAAGCTGGAGGAACGAGTAAAGCAGCGTACAGCAGAACTAGAGGAGGCAATGAAGGCTGCTGAGGCCGCAAATGAAAGTAAGACATTGTTTATTGCGAACATCTCGCACGAGCTAAAGACGCCGTTGAACGGTATCCTTGGCATGTGCGCTGTGTGCATGTCGGAAGAAGATCCAGTCAAGCTCAAGCGTTCGATGGGAATCATATACAAAAGCGGGGACTTGTTGCTTAACCTTCTGACCGATCTTCTTACCTTCAGCAAAAATCAAATGGGGCATCAGCAGCTCTCGCTTGACGAGAAGGAATTCCGACTGCGAGACATCAGCACTCAGATTCTTGCCATTTTTGACAAGCAAGCCAAGGAAAACGGCATAACCCTATCTATCCGGTTTGAAGGCCCAGCCGACCTAAATCCAGATGAATCAGTCCGACGCTCGGAGCAGGGCCTGGCGCCAAACGGTCTTGGAAGAATAAAGGATATGATTCTGTGGGGTGATCAGCACCGAATCCTTCAAGTGCTTATCAACCTCGTCTCGAATGCTCTCAAATTCACGCCCCAGGGCGGCTCGGTCTCCTGCACTATCCGTTGCGTCGGAGATGCTACGGTTACACCAGGCTTCGGAAGCAGGAAAGGGTCGCTAAATTCGCAGTCGCGGCTCGGCTCTGGTCGTAATTCGAGAAATCGTAGTCGGTTGGATTCTAACTCGGTTTCTTCCCAGGTGACACCGAGGCATACAGACACCGCAAACCATATCAATGTCCTTCACGAGAAACCTGTAGCATATGCCCACGTTCTCGAGGCTGAACGCGCACCATCGCCGCCTCCGGGGAAGTTCCTTGCTTTCGAGTTTGAGGTCGAAGACACAGGCCCAGGTGTTCCGGAGCATCTACAACAGCGCATTTTCGAGCCTTTTGTGCAAGGGGATCTTGGGCTCAGCAAGAAATTCGGTGGTACCGGTCTAGGACTGTCCATTTGCCAGCAACTTGCGACTCTCATGAAAGGGACTATCTCGCTTAAGAGCGCCCTTGGCCAAGGAAGTACATTTACGGTTGAGATTCCGCTGAAGCACCTGAAGACGCGAGCGGATAGTTCGGCATCCTCACGCATCTCAGATACTGGTAACGGAAGCCGCAAGAGTAGCTTGTCAATAGATTCGCCGACATCGCGTACGGTAGAGGACAACACAACGTCCTCAGGTGGGAATCCCAATAATGCGCCTGTATCCTTTGAGTCGGATGCTCAGCCGCGTTTGGTGGGCTTGCGGCAACCATTCTTTGCATCGCCAACTCCGCTAGAATCCCCCGGCTCTCAAAATGCTGCCATGGATCGCATCGCAGCTCAAGCGTCTAACAAGAGTGATAAACTCAAGGTTCTTGTGGCTGAGGACAATAAAGTAAGTAATTCAAGCTCGTTATCCGCAACATCAGAACATACTAACAGTTTCCCAGACAAATCAGGAAGTAGTCCTGCGCATGCTTAAGCTTGAAGATGTTTACGACGTGTCGATAGCGAAAGATGGGCAAGAAGCGTTGGATAAGGTCAAAGAAAGCATGGAGAACGACAATCCCTACGATTTGATCTTCATGGATGTCCAGATGCCGAACTTGGACGGTATTCAATCAACGCGACTCATTCGCCAAGCCGGTTACTCTGCCCCTATCGTGGCGCTTACTGCGTATGCGGAGGAGAGCAATGTAAAGGTAAGTTCAAAAGTGCAAGCCTGTCTCGCCTCCACAGTTTACTGAGACCTACTTCAGGAATGCTATGAATCGGGAATGGACTATTTCTTAGCGAAGCCAATTCGTCGTCCTCAGCTCAAGCATGTCCTGAAAACATATTGCCCCCCAATCCCAGAAGAAGCAGAACCGGGAGAGAGCCCGCCCTTGGACTCGCGTAAAAAACGGCCCGGGTTTCCCCCGGAACCCGCAAAGAAGGACTCGAAAGATGACACTCCGGGACCGTCGCCGTTATCATAATTCTTTTTCGACATATCACCATCATTCTTCACACCGGGATCTGCTCTCCGATCCCTACCATTCTTAATCCTTTCATCCTTTTGGTACGCATGACTCGACATCTTGACGGCCTTTAGGGAAGTGGCGGAGTGTATTCGCTATGGATGTCTTGACTCCTTTGAGAATTTCCCCCATTGTTCCTTTCTTTAATCGTACACTCTCACAGAGTGAACACGGCGTTTCAGTGCAGATAAACAAAGCTTTGGGAAACAGCAACCGTCGAATTCTCTTTTTTTCCTTTTCTGTAGTAACTCATTCATAGCATGGCGCTTAAGGAGATACGGCTGGCTTGGCCGCCCTACGGGAGCAACAAAAATTATGGGGGTAGCGAATAATTTTTTTTTTAAACGCGGTGATCAGGGATAGGATGTGGTTTGTCGAAGGGGTGCCTCTAGTCCCATCATCCTTTAGTATCGAGATAATGTGGTTGCTTTGACGACTGCCCTGTTCCCCCCCCTTTTTTTTTATATACTTTCCAGCCTCGGTATCACGTGGCTCATCTGCTTGCTTTTAATGGGCACGAGATTAGTGAAGCCGTGCTAGAAGGACCAGAGTCGTGGATTATTATTTGAGATGACCCGTTGATGTAGCACCTCGAACCTGTTACGTTGGGGTGAAAATAGAATTTCCTGCGGCATGCCCATATATGGATGAGTGATATATGGGTTAGCATTTAAATGACATTGCGTGGAATGATTGAGTTTTCCTGTCATTGATTTACAGTGGGTGGTGTTCATCAGCGCAGTCGGAGCAGTCGCCTACGTACAAAAACACCAGAAATCTGGACCATTTATATCCGCAAGGCTGCTCCACCTGCCTGTACCAATCGAAGAAAATTAATGCTACTGTCATCAGATATCGCGTTTGTATTCTCGATTTTGTTAGGGTACAGACGCAGGCGCAAGGAAGGCCGATGAGGTAAACGCGTTTTGTACCAACGGGTATTGCGGAAAGCGATTCCATAACCAAAGTTTACTTCGTTCGCAACGAAAGATGATCACCAGGCAAAAAATAAGAAAATTGCAAAAACGTACAACAGCCGGGATTCCCCAATGGTCACCCACTTGAGTACTAATCGGCCGGTTCGCAGCTTAAGTACGGCTGAGCGGACGGGAAGCCCTGTATTCTGCGACCTATGGTCGTACGTGAAAACTATGCACGCTACTCGAATCTATAAAAAAAAAAGAAAAGCTCTGCACTACCTGTCCCATCATGCTTTCTTTTGTGGTCAATTATTCGCGCACATGAACCCCGGCAGTGGAATATCCAACCCATTAAATAGCGAACGTTATTCTCGATTAACCCAATCATGTTGCCGCTTTTTGTAATACATGCTCCACGCAATCGTGACCGCAAGAGGTGGAATCCCGCTTATTTGTCCCGTACTGCCAGGACATGGAGTACATTCCGCGCCATCAGCATCGTAGTCTCCGCCCCCCACCCCACCACCCCCCGCCAAAAAAAAAAAGGATTTCAATGCCAATTTGTCGTCAAAAGCGCAAACACATCGTCCTCTTCAACCTCCAGCGGCGCCGGCCGCTTCAGATACGTGCCCGGCAGGGCAATTGTCTCAGGCAGAAAGTCCGAGCCATCCACAAGGAGCGTCTCCGAGGGCGACCCTGCAGACTCGTCGGAACGGCCGTCGTCGTCTTCGTCGACCGCCACGGGGGGCAGCTGCACTACCACCTCCGGGCGCGGCACGACAGGCACCTTGCGCGCCTGGAACTCCGGGTGAAAATTCACGAGGTGATACTTGAGTGCGGGGGCGGTCTTGAGGCCCAGCTTGTTGTATTCGCAGCCAATTTCGGTGCACTTGTACTGCAGCACGTGGCCAGTGGGCTCATGACAGGCCAGCTCGGCGGCGGTGCCGAAGCCGTGTGCGGCGCGCGGGCAGCTGCGGAAACGGCAGGTGAAGACGCTGGCACCGTAGACGCTTTTAAAGTGGTTGAGGGATGCGGGGGTGAGGCCGGGGATGGAGTCAGGGGTGACTGAAAGGAGGTGCTGGGCGATGGCGTTGTAGGTGTGGAGCATGCGGGAGAAGACTGTTTCATTGTGCTGTTGTTCTTGTTGTTGTTGTTGTTCTGGGTTTGATAGGTGAGTGTGAGTGTGGACCTTTTCGCATGGAGCGTTGACAGTGTTGGGTTTATGGAAAGCAAGCGTATTGTGCTTACCTGCGATCTGTGGATTGCGTCTGCCGCGATGGACCGCTTTTCGCAGCGCGGGTATAGGCTCTATAACTTGAAGGATGTCTTCGCCCGTCTGTAAAGCGTGCGCCAGACTCTTTAGCTTGTTTTGCATCAGAGGGTCAAGCCTCTCAGGCTCACCCACCCCTGGGTCTGTATCCGTAGCAAGCTTCTCGTAAGCCTTCTGTAACAGTAGAATCCGGGTAAGCAAAGGCTCCGCTACGAACGCCTTTCCCGATCTGGAGATAGCTTGCGCGTATTCGAACAGTTGGTCCACCCAGTGTTCGTTTGCATAGAGTTGCAGCCCGTGGAAGCCTTTCGCCACTTCAACTCTGCTTTGCTCTTCAGGAATAGTCGGATCCAGCAATGAGATGCCCGATACCAGGTAGCTCATGCATGCAAAAGTGATATCGAACTGAGGTATTACAGCGTCTATGAACGGTGGACGATGTGTCATGAGGTACCTGCTGTGTATCAGCGGTTGATCATATGAGGTTGATCATGTACATAAGCTGACTCTTTGACGGAAGAGTGAACGAATCTGATGGTGTTGTTCGGGCCATCTTCCAAAAGCGGCTTGCAAAGATTAAATACTTCTCTGCTTTGCTTAGTTGTGTCATTAATACATTCGTTCCCCGGTCGTATGGCTATGTGCTGAATCTCGAATGACTTTAATGGCCGATGACCGAAGGCGACCCATTAAAAGATTCGCCGGGTCTTGTCTCTACCTCTATCGTCAAGCTGGTTCTCAATTTTGGTGAAGATTTGGTGGTATCTGCAGATGGTGGTCAGTAAGCTCGTTATAATGGTAATGCGTAGAGCTTACACTTCGTCCAATCCTTCCGGGAGAGACTCCACAGACTCTAGCATCTCGGCGACACTATAGGCTGTCCCCAAAGTCTTAACAACAAGGATTACCCAGAGAAACATGCCTAGAAATGTTCGTCAAGCATTCTCAAAGAAGCAGCGTGGGAGGTAACCGTACCATCAGCTTTCTCCACCAGAGCCTTCTCCAACCTGGTCAAGGAGTCATCTTCCGTAGAAATATCAGGGGCTTCCTCTCGCAGCTGGTCTACCTTGAAGTGAACAAAGCCTTGTATAGCCCTGCTGATAGAACGCTGCTCTTCATTCAAATATATGGTGGCCTTCTTGAACAGAAGCTTGGAGATTGAGGTGACGTCCCGAGAAGAAAAAAAAAGAAACCTTTGCAGATGAGTTTTTCCCAGTAATGCCCAAGACTTCGGTGATGAATGATTTTTGAACGTCCGGTTTCAGCTCGTCCAAGCCATCAAGGACTATCCTGGTGGACGAAACAGCCGCTAACAGCCGCTGCAATACCGATCTCATGACAGTCGAAGTCGGCAGCAGACTCTTGCTGGTGCAATCGTCGTAGACCAAAGGCGTCAGATCCATATTGTTCCGAAGGATCTGTGCAGCGAGAGCTTTCAGGATCGCGCAGCTTCCAACCTCTGCGGAGGCTTGATTGCAGAAGTAGTAGAGAACGAGCAAGTCCACTTCTGTTTTCAGAATGCCAACTATACTCGAACACAAGACGCTCTTGCCTACACAATTCTTGCCATTAGCCTGTGAATCTCCACTGGATCAGAACGGGGCATTTGACCTGAACCTGGTTTTCCCTTGAGCCATACGGCTGCACTGGAAGGGCCTTGGCGCTTCCACGCCAACATTTCTGGTTCTTGAATATCCAATCGCAACTGTGTTCGTGACAGAGTTCTGAAAGGTCGTTCAGCCCTTCATCTTGTTCGAACTCCGACTCGGCGACATCAAACCACTTGAGGACATCATTCGACTGAGATAGAAACCGCTCAACTTCCTGTTTTTCGGTCTTCTGGAACCAGTCCTTTCTCATCTCTCTAGCGTCGACGACTGCAATCGACGTTGCTTCTTTATCCATTAACTCAGTGTGCGTCGCAAGGTCATCGAGAATGACTTTGAAGCGAGATTCAAAGCGCGTCCATGATGACTTGAAGAAAAAAGACCATCCTGCATACTTGTTAGTGAGCCACGTTGAAAGTTGTGGACCCAGACCCATGTATGTACCTCGTCATCTTACAAACTTGTATACACGCCGGTGGAACTCGAGAAGATCTGCGTAGAATATGGCGAGAACATGCTGAAAGTCGGTGTTGTCCTGGAACGCCTGCGAGAATCGGTCAAAGCGCGGCAAGGTCTGCGCGATCTTCTTGTAGGCGCCAATCAGTTGATTGAAAGGGGCAACATAACCGGAGGTCAGCTGCACAGCATCAGCCACTTGTAAGTTGATTTGAAAATGGAGAACACACCTCTATTACGAGTTTCCCCGGGGCCTGTCCCAGGCGTCAGCTACTCAACTGATTACCATGAAAGTATGGACATGGGACTTACCCATAGCCAAGGCAGGTAGGGTGTTCCATTGCATAGCGTATCCACGACCTTTGAATACCGTTCAAGCCCGTCCAAGAAGGGCATGATGCGGCTAAGATTGCGTAAAGACCTGCTCGCACTCTGACGTCGCTCGAGGTCTCGCATTGCGTTCTCCACGTCCTTGAGCGAAAGACTCTGGAATAGCTGAGCATCCTTCGGAGAGACCGAGCCTTTGAATCGTTGGTGTGCGTCCTGGAATACCAAGCGCACTTTTGGTGCTGTGTTTGCTTGTGCGTCCTTCTGCATGAGGCTGTCGAGGGGCTGATAAGATAGACAACGCCCGAGGGTAGCAGCGGAGGTGGCCTGTCACAAATCCAGGGCTGGCCAGCATTTCCAATTTCTCGCGGATAAAAGAAGACTGAGACCGGAGCTCTTACGCGAGGCCTCTTCAAGGCAGACTGGAACCACAGCCTCCGGCGTGTACAGCAAGGCGCAGCTGAGCTGTGCGTGAGATGCTGCATTAGCCCCGCATAAGCTGCAGCCCATCTTGGGAGCGGTGCTTGGTAGCTGCCATGAGCACTCCGGCTTTCGTGCTGCAAACTACCTTTGCAACTGCTTTTCTACAAGGTGGCGGAAGCTATGACGAAGTAGCCTTCGGTGACAAACACCATGGCGCTTCTGACGCCGCGTACTCCCGGTGTGTACACATTTGCCTCCACAGCGTCTCCCGTAAAGCCTATTCAAGGGCAGCTGGGCTGACAGAATGACGAAGACTTCGTCGACCCCAAGGCTGATAACTGCGGAACGCCCTTCGCCCTTCCGTCACCTCTGACTCCCGCGTTAACGCCCCTCGGGCTCCCGATTCCGACGTTATCTCACCCCGGCCAGCCTGAGTTCCCTGTGGGACTGGACTACGATGAGCCTTGCGAGCCTCCGCCAAAGCGCTGACGTCTGAACCACCCAGAGCTTGACCATGTCTGGAAAAGCATTGAAGCGGAGATCGGCATTGAGGAGGACACCACTGTGCCAGCGATACATGAATCGCCGACTGATGAAGATATTCTTCAAAGGTGGGATATAAACTCTCCCTGCAATGACGTGGTGTCGCAAGGCTGCGGTCATATAGCACTGGATGAGCCGACGCTATGTCCATTCTTTGACTTGGATGACCCTGCGGCCCAGTACGAATTCGAGAAGGAAGAGAATGCGACAGATCAAGTCTGTTCTGGCATGGTAAGTTGAATCCGGTTCTTGATAATTAGGCTGTTACGCTCATGTGCTGCAGATAGACAAGTGCCATATTACCATGGTGGAGCCTCACATTGTCCGCGCCACATGCACCTCACTGCCGGCCACACTGGCCTCTGGATGCATAATCACATCAAAAATTGAAGATTTAAGCTTGGAACGATGGATGAAACTGTGGCACACGCTCTTTACGACTTGATTAATAGAGGGTGTGAGTTTCAGATTGACTGCCACATCAATCTTATCCGTCGGCCAACTGGGCGAAGAGGGCTCAGAAAATCGTTGCCACAGTACCGTACCTCGTTGTCCATTATCATCTACGGTCCTCTTGGAGAGTTCGACCACGTAGGGGATGTGCTCGATATGCACGAACTGTACCTACAAGACCCCACGGGATGCAACCGAAATGTACGTTACCGCAACCCCCATCGAACAACAGATGGAACTGAGCTTCTCGCATTGCGAGATACTCGAGCGGTCAACCAACTACCTTTCTGACTTGGAGCCACACACGGACCTACCTTTGACCGGCGGCCCATGCACCTTAAACACGCAATTGTATCCTCACCAGAAGCAGGCCCTTACGTTCATGCAGAGAAGGGAGCGCGGATGGGCTCTGGCCGGCGACCAGCCTGACGTATGGAAAGCGCTTTGTTGGGGGGGGGGCATCATCTGCCACACATGCGCTCGCAGATATGAAGATGAGCATGCTCCAGAAAGATTGTGGTGCGACCACAGCTCACCATGTGCGTATGCTGCTGTTGAAGAGAGTGAATCATCGAACACGTCAGCACCGTCGCACCTGATGTCGGGCCAGTCCTCCACCAAGGTCCGAGAACTCATTAAAGACACTAAAAGCCATCCGACCGAGAAAAGCGCCGTGTTTTCTCTATGGACATCTACTCTGGACCTGGCTTAAAAGGCCCTGGAGGTCGAGGGATTGAGGTTCGCAAGGGTGGACGGCAGCGTGCATGAGAAAAAACGCAAAAAGATTCTAAACAGCTTCCGGCAGGACCCGCATATCTCGGGGATTTTGTTTACCGTCTCGAGCATACATCATGGAGCCGCAGTGGGATCCTACGGTCGAAGAGCAGGCGCTCGCCCGCATTCACCGGCTGGGCCAGGTCAGGGAGGTTACGACGGTGCGCTTTGTCGTGAAGGACTCGGGTGAGGAGCATGTAATACGAGTGCAGAACAGGAAGACACTCATGGCGGACGTAGTTTTGTCTCATAAAAAGAGTTCCGGTTCCAATGAGGCCGCGGGGAAACTGGATTGCTTGCGCTCACTTCTAAGTTGAATGATGGGAAAGCCTGGTCAGACTTTTGCCTTTACGCAGCGTCGTGATTATGCTGCGCAACATCCCGTTCCATGTGCCTGTCTCATGAACTAACGTTATGTTGCTAAAAAGGATCGTTTCATTCGCTGGATAGGAAATACGCACACTAGAGGTAAATTAAGCGGCCAGCCGCACCGTGCAGAAATTGATCGAGTCCCATTCGTGTGCCCTTTAACCCAGACATCGTGGAGATTGGTTCCTCTTCTCTGGGAGAGAGCTAGCTCTGTTGTCTTTCTCCCACTTCTTGCCAAACAGATACACATATTTAAGCGGACAGTTTCTCGTCATTCAAGAGGGCAGTAGTGTCCTGCCTTGTTGCACTATTCAAAAATAGGTGCTGCACTAATGGAAGCTGTGACGGTTTAGACCGTTGAGTGCCTTAAGAGGATCCTGCGGCGATATCAGCCACCACATTCCAGAAAAAGAAATGCAGGCATGATCGGTCTTAGCCATCTGCAAGAACGTGCGATTCTCACAGAACTTCTACCTGCCACCACAAGCTAAAGGAATAACACTGGATATGCGCTTTCGTTCTGCTCACTCTTCCGATGCTTTTCTCTTCAGCTTAGTCTTCTCATAGGTAGCAATGCCACTGCATTTCCGCGGGTGAACAGGAGGTAAGCCCTTATAGTTGTCTAAGCAAATGACAATATCTTAGTCGGATAGCAGGAGCATAGGAGGCAACGCCTACCGGGCCCTTCGCTCCTCATCGCACTTACTCCATTCATTCGACCATCGCCACGTTGCAACAAAAGGCTTGCTAAGCGATTCAAGCTACCCCCTAATTGAGTAATGTATGATTAAATGCACAATTCCGTCAGAGACCTTAAAGTGCAGGTGAGTATAGGGAAAAATAATGGTTGAGAGTACGCGGAGCTAGGCGCCTGAGTAAAAAAAAAAAAAAAAAACAAAGCACCAATGATAGGAACGTACTTTATCATACTGATCTACACCTTTCGGACAGAATTGGAATATGGTTTTACGGTTCTATGGACTCGTTAATGACATTGTAATAGAATGTAAAAGAAGTATGCATTTTATATGTTGACGGGCTCGATATTTTCAATTTAAGTTTTTATCTTCTGGAATTTTCGGAGCCTCGTTTATGATTTCGAATTCCCGCTAATTTCTTCTAAAGACCTTAACGTCAGTTTGCACATTGTTGATATTTTTAAGGCAGCGGACAAGTTGACCTGAATTCTACGAGCTGTGGTCGTATGTACGTGATAGTCGAGATAAATAAATTGCATTATATAGTCGGTTTAACAATTTCTTTATATTTATTGTTTTTTTACTTACCTATTATTCTTTCTAGCAGCCTAAAAAGAGTATACTATAATATTAGATCTCTAGAATTAGGTTATAAAATTTAAATTCACTGATAAAATTTAGATACTTTAATAGATAGGGTATTAGGTTTATAATTTATTTTTAATAGTTCTAATTAATTTCTAGAGCTTATATGTACTTCATATATGTGAGCTTAGTTTTTGGTTCTAATACGGCGCTGAGGGGCCCCTGGGTCGACAAAACGGTATAGAACTAAAACTGTAGATGGGGGGCCTAAATTTGCAAAACCTCCCTTGTGTGCTAGGAATGGTCATGTAGATCAAAAGCGGTGTAGCAGAGGTGGAGCAAATGCGCTGGCTATGCGCTAGCTATGCGCATGTAGAATCGGAAACGGTGGCCTGCGAGGGCCGCGGCGTCACGAATCTCGGCAATAAATATAGGCCCGCCGTCTTCGTGCGCCAGGCTGCGAATAGCGGCGAGCAGAGGCACAGGGCCGCGATTAAATGGCGGGGGTGCTATGATGGGTAACAACCGCTCTGATGAGCGCCGGCGGCGAAAGATCCATTTTATAGTGGCGGTAATGTGCGTCCGCCTTGGCCGACCGCTGCTTGTGCCCCCTTTCAACGCCTCGTGCCGGGAACCAGTCCTGCTGATGTGTAATTGTTCGACGTACTATCTCGGAGCTACAGGTTATTTGAATGAAAGATCTCGCATTACAGCCGGATCTATGTTGGCTGCCCAATACATCCTAGACTGGCAGCCTATCGCGCCGGTATCTTTTTCCCAAATCCTAACACAGCCTCCTGCCATGATGTTGCCAATCACAACTGCCCCGATGGCCATGTGTACCACTATGGACTCCTCCGAATCGCGGCGCCGACTATTAAGGCTCAAAACCAGTCCGCTATTGCGAAGTCCGTTGGCTACCAGCTCGCGCGCCGCGGCAACGGCCGTAGGCGCATCTGTTATTCCGAGGGCATGCAAGATAGTCTACAGCCTTTCAATCTGATGCTACATGACGCGCCGCTCCACCTCGAGCGCAATGTTCTGCTGACGCTTACGGGCAACGAGAAGGCAGTTGCTGTTGTGCCGTTGCTGCTAGGTCCGCTTCTGAAGGTTCCGCACGTATTAATAACAAGACAGGACGCGTGTCTTTGGTATTCCTCCTAGCTATTGATCTGCCGTTTTCCCGAGGTTAGCTGTTACGATAGGTGGAAACGAGTTTGGCCTAGAGTAGAGAGAGAGAGAGAGAGAGAGAGAGAGAGAGAGAGGGAGAGAGACTGTACTACTAGAAGATTAAGGCGAGTCTTTGGAAACGGAGCGTACTGGTGGCACTAAAGAGGCGAACGTGGCTTTGCTTCTCTTCTCTCGGACGGCTTAGGCATCAGAGGGCTTGAGCGGGGCTGTGGCGCTGGGGAAAGGCATGACCAATTAATGTTTAAGGGATATTTAGGATTTCTTATTGGCTAGAATGGACGGTATTCTGCTTTCTCATCTCGTACGTGTTTATAGACAATTGACTAAAAGCTATGCAACGGGCATAGTATCCCTGAAGCAGAGAAACTCGCGCTAGTCAAAGTCGATGGGCATTTCGAGAGTGTCGATCCATGGGAAAGATGAGTAAACATGATCTTCTATCTGACGACAAAGATTGAATTGCACATCAATATTATCCAACAGCTACTCTAGCGTTGTAATCATTAATCGGGTTGCCGAGGTTATTGGTAGCTTGACCCAGATCCACCTGAGGTATGTTGCAGCATAGTTATGTTATAAAAGAAACCCGAGAGCAGGTAAACAATCAACCATCACATAAATTTCCTATACCAACAAGTGTAAAGTCTTTTCATCTCTACGCATCGACAAACGTCTACAATGCCCGTCTGGCTTGTTCTTCACGGCCCAGCCGCCTTCCGCGACGAAGAATCCCGCGCTACGTTCGCCAAAGACATTACTTTCTAGACCTATAATGTGATTTTACCTTTTTACACCAATATTGCCTTTGTTCAAACGCCTTCCCTCTACGTTGGGGGCGCGAAGAATGACAAGATGGTGCGAATTATTATCTACGAGCTTGCAGGGCGCCACCTTTCAGCTGAAGAGCGCGAGGCGTGGCTGAAGACTATCGACCGCGCGATAAAGCCTCACGTCGCGGACAAGGGCTACGACTGGGAATACCATATCGAGGAGCCCGCTCGAGACTTGTGGAAGATCCAGGGTTATACGCCGCCACCATTTTCAAGTGAGGCACAGAAGAAGTGGAATAGGGAGAATAGGTCGAGCCCGTTTAAAAAACTGGATGGGAGAGAAGAGAAGGCGCTTCTCTAAAGGGATGAGTCGTATTCAATTCCCGTGAATATTGGTAGGTTAATGTGAGGGCGAGTATCACATACCATGCTTTCAACCACTATTATCCGATCAGGTTAGTGTAACGATGGTCCTCGACCCACTTAGTTCGGAGTCACTAACGGTGCAAAAAATCGAAGGGGTTTACCTACTTAGGGTAAACAACAGGGTGTTAAAGTAGATAGACCAAGCTAGTCGAACATTAAGTCACGTGTAGGTTTCGTTTCCAAATAAAAGAGAGTATTAATTGCGTAAATAATCCGCCTATCTACGATAATAACCTGGGTCGGTAGACTAGTAGTACGAATGGAGTCCCTAGAAGCCGCTAAAATCCGCGCTAGCTCTCCGTTAGAGTTAGATGTCACTATCTTTACGAATAGCTCGCAAAGGTACGATAAGTTCGGCATTAGCATCTCATACCTCGATAGTAGGGGTATAACCGCTATAGCCTACTCGGTCCTCGTTGGTAGGTCCGACTTCGTAGATACCTTATTTATAGAGCTAGAAGTGTTCTACTAAGTAGTAGAGCTAGTACACGGTACGTAGGCGGTCGCGGCGGTAGTAGAGCTACCGGAAGCGGCTAAGATATGGTACGTTATCTATAGCGATAGTAAGACCGCCCTCTATCTCCTTATTAGGCCGTGATAAATACCGCACTAAGGAGTTATTCGCAACATTCTTAAACTACTAGACTAGATCGAGCAGAACCGGGGACCACCGGTCGAGTTTTATTACGGCTTATGCCGATAGTATGACTCGTATAGGTCCTACTCGTATTTCTCTTAGCTCGCTCCCCGTCTATTTAAATCCCCCTTTCTCTTCGATCTCTTTTCTTCCTTTAGCAGCTTCTCCTTGTATCTAGAACCTAGTCGAATCTTAATTCACCTCGTTTCTTAACAACGGACGAAGCTGCGTGAAACAGAAGTATACGAATATCCTACTCCTCCGCAGAGCACAGCGGTGTCTTTTCACTTGAAATCAACATTCCACGCCTTGTTACGTGTGGGAGTTGACGTCAACGCGCAAGGAGGTCTCTTCAGGACGGCCCTTGTGGCCGCTTGTGTGGAGAACCTCCCGGAATACGCCCGGACTTTACTGGATCATGGTGCAGATATTAATGCGCCAGGTGGGGTAGAGTACGGCAACCCACTGCACGCAGCGTGCGACGAAGGCAGCATGGAATGCATTTAGTTGCTGCTGGGGAGAGGCGCGAATGCCAATCAGGGCACTGGCGAGAAATGCCCTCTGATTGCGGTATGCGACTGGGCTCTGCATTATGCTCCAGCTCTACATGATGCCCCCGATATACACAGACTTTCGTATAAGACTGATGAAAGCGTCAACGAAGGTGGCGATGCCCCCAGAAAAACCACTGGAGGCTGAATATTCAAGACCTGATGAGCAATCCCGTAGCAACTGTTAAGTTACTGCTTGAGAGTGGTGCCAACGCACGCATGAGGTAGGGACAAGGGCACTGAAAAAGACGTCTGCTAGTATGGTGTATTCATGGGAGATTGTCACTCTATTGTTGGATTGGGGTGCAGATGCCACCAAATTATCGCCCAATGCACGGCATACAGCTTCCAGGCCGGCACTTGAACGAGGGCGGCGAGATCTTGTTAATCATCTTGAGGACATTGATAAGGAGCAACAGTGTGCTTAAGATGGGGACTTTGTCAAAATTTTATTTGTGCTCTCACACGTATGCAGCTGACTGAGACTATCCAGCCCGTGGTCAGTTTCATCTCCTCCGTAATTGTGGCCACGTGCTTCAGTATTAAGCGCAAAAAATAATACACC
Organism: Macrophomina pseudophaseolina; assembly: GCA_022204955.1. Classification (NCBI taxonomy): domain Eukaryota; kingdom Fungi; phylum Ascomycota; class Dothideomycetes; order Botryosphaeriales; family Botryosphaeriaceae; genus Macrophomina; species Macrophomina pseudophaseolina. The sequence continues at coordinate 84,113 of JAJJID010000078.1, forward strand.
TCGGCTTCCTCACAATGTTAGTAAGAGTAGCACTATTAACGTACCAAAGTTAGCTCAAGACGGAGAAGGGCAGTAGGATGTCTATGCAGCATCGGCTTCTTTCCGGTACACACCAACGCTCGCCAAAAAGTTTGGACCCCAAAAGGAAATTTCAAAACGTACAACAGCCGGGATTCCCCGATGGTCACCCACTTGAGTACTAATCGGCCGGTTCGCAGCTTAAGTACGGCTGAGCGGACGGGAAGCCCTGTATTCTGCGACCTGTGGTCGTACGTGCTGCTTCATATACAATTTAAAATTATATCCCAATAATTTTTCACGGCGATACTGGAGATGTCGAGAATAGGTGGGTTGTGTAAAACTCATCGTACGGGGTGGATGCACTTATCCCGTATATGCGTCGTTGATGCGGCGGCCTTTGTGGCTGTGTAGCACTGCGAGGAATGTGCAGCATTGCTATTCTCGGGTTTCAACAATCCAGAACTCTCTCAAATGATAGTGATTTCCTGTTCTTGGGTGATTGCCTCCCAGTCAGTGATCGAGGACAATCCGATTTCGCTTCCAAACTCGTCAACGGGGAGTCCAGCCATGACCAAGCCAACCCTACGATGCTCATTGTTGCCCAGCACCTGTAACAAGAGCCCGTAGGTGTACTCAAGCTCCCGTGCCTGGTGGTTGCGACTCAGAATCATTAGAACTGAGTACATGCGTCCAACCTCAACTTCTGCCTCATCTCCAAAAACATCCGGGTACACTACAGCCGTCACCCGGTCGCCTTTGACACCGAGCTGCGCAGCTTCCACGTAGAGAGATTTGTCCCACTGCAACTTCTGCAGCATCGCGCTGGCGACTTTCCCTTTGCACCTCAAAACACCTCTGCTCACGCTTCCAAGCGGATTGTCCGCCGAGACAGGCGTACACACAACGTCCAGCACCACGACCAACGATCTGACCGTCGAGCCAGGCGGCGCCGACCCGCCGTGGCCCGTCCAGAACTGAGCCCCGGCATCCACGGCGCCGGTAACGGAGGCCCACGACCACGACGGCGCGTGGCGGTTCCCTTGCGGCCTCCGGATCTCCCGCGAGCGCAACTCCGCCGCAGAGGCATCGGAGGAGCTTTTCAGGGGAGCATGCACCCTCCAGCACAGCCAGCGGAAGAGGTCGCGTCTCCAAAGCCCGGCGAGGTACTCGTCGCCAGGGTTGCGTCGGAGCATCGCGGCGGCGAGCCCTGCCACGGCGGGAAGCCGGTCGGACGGGTAGGTCAGGTCACGCAGGGTGAACTCGGCGACGACGGACGTCCAGTTGAGGAGCAGGCCGGGCGCTGCCGCCGGCGAGAAGACGGCTCGAGGTAGGGGCTCGCGATGAGGCGGTTGCGGAGCAGCATGATGAACGGCTGCTCGGCGCCCGCCTTGCACTCGCACCGCATGGCCGCCGCGCACTCCCACACCAGCTCGCAGCCGTGCACGTGCAGGACCCGTGGCGCCAGCACCTGCTCCTGCAGCGTCCAGCCGCGCGTCAGCAGCCGGTTCTTGGGCATGTCTTGCGCGCCGGGCGGGTGCGCGCCTTCGAGCGCCCAACCCGGCGCCGTGCGGACGTGCACGACGGCATCGCCGCGCTTCTCTGCCGCGCGGCTGACGCGGACGGGCACGGAGATGCGCCTGTCGCCGCGCACGAAGCAGCCTGCGGTGCTGGATGTGGATGCGTCGGCGGAGATGGTGACGGTCGCGTTGCCGTAGTAGGCAGCCATTTTGCCGGCTTCGGCCGCCCAGTCGGAGGACGGGCCTTCTTGGATGATGCAGATGGCGTCGATCCAGAGGTACTGCAGCCCGAGGCTGCGAGTGATGGAGACAGCGTCGCGGAGCGTCTGCGGCAGGGACGAGAGGGGGGTGCCAGTGAGCTTTTCCGCGACGTTGGCGGATGTGGTCTTCTAGGGCCAGGGCGGAGGGCCCCAGCAGTAGCTCAGAGCGGCGTAGTTGCCTGACGCTCCCTCAGTTGCGAAGAGGCGAGGGTTGGTGGTTGCAGAGCCAACGTCGATTACTCTGGTGGGAAGCGGGCTAGGGCCCTCAGCAGAGACGGACGGGCACTCGTGATGCTTGGAGGTGCAGTCGGAAAGCCAGCCTCTGGCAAGGGCTAAGGCTTTCTCTGAGGAGGGATCCTCAGAAACATGGCGCCCGAAGCCGATGGCTGGCCAACTCGCAGCTTCATCTGTGCTGTGTTATAACATGCAGGAGGTGATGAGAGGCGACCTGAACCTACCTGGTTGAACGTAAATCTCTAGAGATTTGACGTAGAGGGGGTCAACTCCCACAGCGGTTGGCCCAGTAGGCTGGATAATGAGGGGACTTCCCGCCGAATCGGAAATCAGCCGTAGGGATCGAATCCGATGAAGACCGAGACTTCCTGGGTATGCATTTATAGAGTCTCGGATGGCAGTGCACGATCTGCAGACAGCCTGACTCGCCTCTCTCAGCCTTGTGAAATTGATCTGGAGACTGGCGCTTGCGGACGGGCTACTGCGAGGCAGGTCGAGATTTAAGCATACAGTACATGTCATCATCTTTGTTAGGGAAAAAAAAATAAGAAGAGAAAAGAGGGAAGGAGGACGAAGCACACGTAGCTTTCTTCGTTCTCCGAAGTCCAAGGCGAAGACGGTGACTAGGTTTTGTAATAGAGCGGAGAAAGATAGTTGGCTGCTTACGCGACGTTTGGTTTCGAAAGAGCTGAAAACACTAAAAATAGCCAGGATCAACAACTTGCTTTAACACGAAACAGAAGTGGAAAACACGAAAATATAAACTAAGGCTAAACTAACAAGAATGCCGACTATAGCGCTCGTTAGCATTGGGCAACAGGAGAGAAGTAGTACATGTCTAAGACTTTCTTGCGTAGGACGTGCCGCATATTTCTATCATCCCGTTATAGAACTATTCGTTTTTCCTCCTTTTATTAGCTCTGCGAATTTAAAAATCTGGCCTCTCAAATACGAAATATGGTAGGAATGATTACGTAGCGTTAGCGGACGCTGAATTAAGTTTCGGCCTATCTGGTAATATTTCCACAAATCCATAAACACAATTAAGAGATCCAAACGGCTTTTTCGGGGGAGCGGACGACAAGCCCTGTATTCTGCGACCTATGGTCGTAGGCACATTACAATTCTACCAACAGTTGTTATCGATACTACTATGTTGTCCACTCCCTCTACCACCTTTATGTGTTCTAGATTCGTGAACGAACCCTACGGCTCTATTTATTTTACGGAATATAAAATGCGAGCTCTCCTACACGATTAGTTTCATCATCGATAGCTACGCTCTAGATCGCTTCGCACCTTCAGCCTTGCATCGTCGGGCGGATGCTCAGCTGTTCTGCCTTCCTTCGGTCGGGAGTCTTTCCGTTTTGGTCTCTCCCGAATTCCTGTTTTTTAGCGCTCTGCTGACTTCCTGCATTTCGCCGCCTCATGTGCTGCTGGGACCCACAATTATCACAGAACCGCATTGATCCCAGCATCGAACAGGAGGCTGCAGACGCTTTCCAGCTTCTGCAGCCAGCCGAGTATACCTTTAAGATACTTAATCATGCTTCTCTCAATGCCCAACCAAAATCTTATACGTATCAAAAGCTCTTTCGGCAGATCGTGCCCTGGAATCGAGCAAAAAAAAAAAAAAAAAAACGGGGAATTTCTTATATTGTGGCTGCTGACGCCCAGATATTGCCGAGAAACAGATCCGCCTATTTCTAGAACTTCTCTGCACATTTCAAGAGGTACCCGCCTTTCCCCTCGCACCCGCTTTGTTGCTCCCGCTGGTGCGTTTGCTGCATTCAACACGTTTACACTCCCCCGTAAGAACTATCGCTCGGCATGTATTCTGGTGCGATCGCGCTGGCGGTTTCTTTAGTGTTCACAGTTGGAAATGCGTTTCCTCAGCAGTGTATGCTTACATTTTACTGATAAAAAATCGCGAGGCGGAAAAACTAACGTTACAAACAGCTGTACCACTAAATGGCACGTCATCAACTGTTCCACAATCAGCCACTACGTCGCCTGACAGCACGCCGCTATCTATCTCACAAGCAACTACTGCGCCGACAAACAGCACGCCATCATCTTTTCCACTAACAGCTTCTGCGTCGACCTGCTGGACATCTTGTCATCTCAATGGGCCGGATTATCAGCAATGGGTATGGAGGCCGATCAAGTTTACGGAGACCATCACCTATGCTCCAATCATCACGGTCATCAATACGCGCCGAAACACAACTAAAACTGTCACAAATACGATAAGGCCGCCTGGAAACTATACACCGCAGCTGACCAACGAGGCCGGAACTGCTATTTGTCCCATCACATTATTTGACAACACTACGACTACGCTGTATGTTTATGCCACGCAAGACCCAGTTACATGCGCTAACAACTTGGAGAACATATCCGCAAGAGTTCGGAGACTACGGAACGGATTACTGGTTGGCCCTTACCTGTCCGCAAACCAGACGTGATGTGACTCTAAAGTCGCACCCTGATTTCAACGAGTGGTTCTTTACTGGCACTAGGACACGTCTGCGGCAACCCGGCGGATTTAGCACTCAAAGTGGCGTCTACGATGATGTTCGGGGAATCAACTGGGGATGCCTTACAGAGCGGGATCCCGTAGGGGAGCTCTCCGCGTTCCTGATCGAAGCATTCCCAGATGAATCGGCATTTCCACGCTGCATGCATTCAGTTTCCGTTCCAGTTAACTTTCTGACATCAGCAGCCCTTTTGACCGTTACCTCGGTGTCGTACGAAGGCGATGAAGACACTACTAGCGAACCGACACGTTCCACCGCCGGCGATGTTCCCATCCCCACCGGGAATATCGACTTTCCGACGACTACAGCGCAGCCTGGAAACCCTCCGGAAGCGCCTGCGCCATCCACCAAAGCTCCAACAGTCTTGCCACCTGCTTCACAAACAACTGCGCAAGCGCAAGACCCAGATCAGACTTCGGTGCCTGAACAACCTCCGGTACCTCCTGCGCCGTCGTCCACCGAAGCTGAAACGGATGTGCCAGAAACAACTGTGCAAGCACCAATACCAGGTGAGACTTCACGGCCCGAACAACCTCCCGCAGCTCCTGCGCCGTCTACCGTAGTTGGAACAGTCTTGCCGCCTGCTTCAGATACACCTGTGCAAGTATCGGGAGGTATAGACGAGACTCCTCAGCCCGTCCAGGACATTCCTGTAGGCTCTACTAGCGTGGCCGTCTTCCCGACCGTTATCCCGACTACAATTTCAGGGAGTAGCGCCAGCGTCCCCGCCGTAGTCATAGGCTCGACAACCCTCACAGCCGGACAAACAGCTGTGATCGACAATACCCCGATCGTCGTTCCCACAGCCAACAATCCCACATCACAGCTCGCTACCCAGGATATTGATAGAGAACAACCTCCTCCAGCAATCATTATCGGCGGCGGCAGCACCATCACCCTCCCCACTGCCGTTCCGCCGCCAGCAACGCCAGAGCCCCCGACGCTTACACTCGCCAACGGTCAGACCATTACCCCATCCGGTTCCGCCTACATCATCTCCGGCCAGACACTCGCTCCAGACTCTCCAGCCCTCACCCTCGGCGGCGGTGGCGGCGGCGACGACGACTCCCAAGCAACCGTCATCGCTCTCACAATCAACGCCGCGGGCTCGCCCATCGTCCTCGTCGGCGAGAGCAGCACCGTTCCATACACCAGCCCAGCAGTCCCGACGAAACCAGCGCTCCTCCTCGCGCCTGCGCCCCCGACGCTCACGCTCGCCAACGGCCAAACAATCGCCCCCTCTGGCTCCGCGTACGTCATCGCCGGCGCAACCCTTACCCCAGGCTCGCCTCCCCTCACGCTAGGCGGCAGTGGCGGCGGCGCTGGCGGTGGCGGGACCGTCATAGCGCTCACGACCGACGCTGCGGGCTCGCGCATCGTCGTCGTCGACGGCAGCAGCACCGTCGCCTACATAACGGCAGCTACGCCCGCGCCCCCCAGCAGCAGCAACAACAACAACGACGCTCCTCTGCTGGTCGTCTTCGGCACGACGGTCGCACCGAGCGGGAGCGGCACGTACGTGTTCGCGGGGCAGACGCTGACGCTGGGCGGGACGGTGACGGTTGGGGATGATAGCGGAGGCAGTGGTGCGGCGGGGGCTACAACGAGGCTTGTGATGACGACGGACGAGGCTGGGAGGACGGTGGTGGTTGTGGCGCAGGGAGGTGATGGGGGAGCAAGCGCTACGGCTACTGCGAGCTCGAGTGCGACGACGGAGGAGGGGCTGGGCGGGCTGATTATTTCGGGGCTAGGCGGGGGCGTGGAGATGTCCTCTTCATCCTCGTCGTCGGCGGCGGCATCGTCCGGGTCGGCGTTGCCGTCGTCGGATAGTGCGGCGGCAGGGGGTGGGAGGAGAAGAGTGGCTTGTGGGGAGTTACTCGCGGCGGTAGTGGTGGTACTATTGGGGAGTCTGTTCATGGGAAGATTGTGAGATTGGAAGCAATGTTGCAGAAGCTCGAGAGGTTGTGCGGTTCGTTCGGTACAGCGACTGCCGGGTTTGGCTTGTAATACTGCCTTGCTCAAGAGAAGCATTCTCTTAGGGCTTCATACACTGTGATGCTGCACTAAATAGAGAACATGGCATGGAGGTTTAGCTAAGGTTATAGAGAAGATGGATGGCTAATAGTATGGTTTCTTTTGGGGGTTATTTCCAAAATGTTATGAACTATCACGCTTGGGCATCTTAGTAAACAGCAAAACTCGGGCACACCTCAGCCCTGTAGGTATTGGGCTTACGAACAGCTATAGCGGTTCCCGTGCGTTAGAGTGGTCAAATGCGGGGTCGAAAGGTCTCCAGGACAGGCTCGGGACATGGAAGTGGGAACTGGCGTCGGCAAGAATGCAAAAAAGAGCGGCCAGAAAAGAAGAGCCCTTGCCGTCAGATGTCCAGATCTTGTAGTCTCGCGGCCTTGATGTCTCCGTTAGAGACTTAAGGCGCCGGGATAGGCTTGTTGAAGAGACTGAGCGAGATCAAGAAGACTGAGTAGGTTTTCGAAGCCCAGCCAATGATCGTGTTGAAGAACGAAAGTCAAGGATTCAGTAACGATCTTACGGCTAGTCACAAGGGAGCCAGATACAGGTGCAGTCTTATGGAGGGCAGTCGACTGCAGTGACGTGCATATTGGACGGCACGGACCCGCATGTCACGATGTAGCGTATAGGCTAAGACCCCGCAGTAGGGATGTGGGCCCACGGCGCGCCGAACAAGAAAGGAGACCATTTAAAGAGGCTAGTCTCCGCCCCACGTTTCCCTCTTGTACAGCCGCGTGTCCCTGCCTTCACTCGCCCACTTCCAGTCAGAAGCCGATGGAAATGTCATCATCGCTGTCGGCTGGACGTTCTGCGCTCGAGGCTGCCAAGTTTCGGGTGTGTGACAATTGTCGAACGTGAGTCCATCCAGATCTTGTAGCTTTTGGGCCTTGACAGCTCATGCAGCAGCGCAAAGCAAGAAAATAAGATGTAAGTTAGGCCTGACATCGCCAAGTGCCTGCTCACGCCTGACGAATGCCGTAGGCGACATGGAGCGCCCAAGCTGCGGCAGCTGCCGGATGCGCAGCCTTGGGTGTACGTACAGCCGACGAAGGAAAAAGCCAGGTAAGCAATCCGGGCCCGCCGCTTGCAAACTTTCATCAACAATAACAGGGCCCCCCAAAAGATGTCCCACCTCGAAGCCCATTTCCGAGGCAGGCTCAGCAGGCCGAGCGTTTCCGGCTATAACCGCTCGCCGGCGTCCGAACATGTCAATCAATCGCGCCGACTTGTCCACGTCCACAGCATTTACACTCCCCTACGACCACTATGTTTTCAATACCATGACTGATATGCACCTGCGGATGGAAGAGTACTTGTATGCCAACTTGCATGAGATAGTCTCCTCGAATGGTGCTGATTCCCTAGGCTCGACCTTTATTTTGAGCACGTGCAGCCAGTATATCCTTTATTCCGCAGGGCGCGATGTACTGCTGCGACCGTGTCTCCACGCCTGAAGATGGCCATATTTGCCGTATCGTCCCGCTTCGCAGGCGAACAACTCCCGTCTACTCCGGAGGAGTTCGCCCGGCGCGCCGAGAGCTTCGGGAGGAGCGAGAAACTCACCATTGATGAAATAAAGGCTTCCTTCTTACTGTGCGTGTACGCCTTCTCGCAGCCTATCACGTGGAGTGCAATTGCAGAAATCGGCCGGGTAATGCGCATGGCAGACCTTTACGATGCCCTGCGCGGCAGAAAGTCGAGTATGGAGCAAGACGAAACGGCAGAGTGGGATGAAGAGGAATGGAAGAGCGTTTGGTGGTCGCTGTATGCACTTGACACTAGTTGGAATGCGTTGGCGTACGTTTCCCTTTAAAGCCTCAGTCGATGCATCCTCTGAGGCGGCAAGAAGCTGATCAAAATGATCTCCAGAGCTACTTCACCAGCCGTTGCTGCTCAGCCGGAGGGCAGGATCGGCCTGCCTGTACTATCATTGTCAGACTTTACAGACACCCTGCCCGACAGCACGAGAACCCGGACGGACGAGCTCCATCTCCAATGCTCATCGCCTGATGCCAAGAACTGGAAGATCATGGGGGAAATATTTACGAAGCATTCTTCTCGAAACCGTAACCTCTATATTGGCGTTTGCCACATGATGAGGGCGGCCACTGAGCTTCGCTCACGCCTCAGGCAGGACCATGATTGGCATGATTTGCAGGCCCAGCTGCAAGGATTCGAGAGTGAATGCGCAGCAGCAATACTCTCCCTGCCTGCCTGGGCCGCCAATCCTACTCGCAACTTTGCCATTGGTGAGACTGGAAAGGAGCATCGCAATCGGCTGGACACGCTTCTCGTTTTTCATTGGTGGGTGCATATGCCCCTTTGCGCAAGCCTTTGCGCTCATCTATGTACCTCGCTTACTTGGATATTCAGCATATCTATGTTCACGGCGAGCGCTAATGCGCAGGTGAGCTTGTGCACAAATTCGTCAGCCGGGGATGACGCGCCACTGCAGGCGCAATGGCAGGTTTGCGTGTCCAAAGCGTACGAAGTGGTCCGAGTGGTGCAAAACTGGATGCCGGAGTACTTTGACTGGGTCGACCCAATGTGCTCACACATCATCTTCCTTGTTGCCGCAATTCTAGTCATCGACTGTGAGCTGAAGCATTCACGAAGCAGAGATGCCGCGACGTCCGGCTTCTCGGGACATATAGATCTCTTGACGTTGTTCATCGATCGAATTGGACGCTACTGGGGCGTAGGTGCGTGTTTCAGCCCCCAGATAGGAGCTCCGGTTTCTCCAACTAACAGCGACACGGCATACAGCCCGCTCTCACGCTGGTGAGTTGCATGACGCGGACTCGATTGGGAACTTTACCACGTTTGGCTGACTTGAGCAGAATCGCTTTGCGCTTTGCGTCAGAGTCCTCCGACTCCGAAGACTTATGAGAATGCAATCAGAGCTGCATTGCAGATAATGAGCGCAGTGAGTGAACCAGCGGTTGGTGTCACACTCAGGACAACCCGGGCTACGGGGACGCTTGACGACATCGGTTTTCAGACTTCCATTGAAGCTGCAGCGCCAACAGTAAGTCTTGAAGCTGACAATGGTTCTGGGGCGACGGATATAGAGGGTGTCACCTATGGCGAGTACAATTCGGAATGGCTGGATTGTGTTAGCTCTGCTTTACTTGGAGGTGGTCAGGCTGATGATATGGACGACTTGTTTATGTTCAGTTAAGCGCAGCCGAGACATACTATATTCGCATCCGCTTTGACACCAAGCCTGGGCTGGCAACAAACATTCGGATGGGTTTATTGAATCTAGTCAGAATGAATCACATATCAATGTCTGCTATCGGCGTCGGCAGGGGAGGTGTCCTTCATCGCAGCTTCGACCTTACCCGGAGAAGCGGTTCTGCAGACGATTTTTCGGAGACTGCGACGAATGTAGATCTTGTGTAGAAAGGGACAGTATAGAAAGACTGACTGCCCGTAACTGCATATCGTGTCCCTGCTACGTTTTTATCGACAATACGGAGGGGTCGCGAACCGGAGGGACTGCCCGGAGCAACCTTCCGGAGGAACCTCCCGCGCTAGTCAATCACTCCGGCACAGGATACGCCGAGCCACGTAATGTGATTACCTCACCCACGTCTGATTGAAGGACTGGGAAGAATGATCCCGAGAGAAATGTTCCTAGGCTATGAGTCCGGCGAGCACTGCATTAAGCCTTGACATGTACGACTTCGAACCCGTGCAAAGGCCTTTTTCTCTGGGTCGGCCCAGCTATACCAGCGTGATCCGGGATGCGTACCGGGAACTGGAGCCAGCAAAAATGCCGAGTGCTGGCCTTGCTGCTCTCATGCAAGTTGCGAGATCATGTGGATTCTTCAAATAATTCCCACGCATGTACCGAATCGAATTGTGCACGATTTCAGTGCTGGAAAGCTGAACAGCTTCCCGCCGAAGCCCTTTCCCGGTATTGTTCACTCAAGAACAAAGAAAAAAAAAAGGTGCGTGTTTCGGGTTTTCACTCAGCTGAAAGAAAACTCAAGTCAATGAGCGCAGTGTTCGATACCTGTAGTGCCAGAATTCTCCTAAAAATATGTCGAAGTATACTATTACTCGCTATATATCGTTTGTGTCCTCTTTACGGCGCCCGGGCTTTGAACTTTACAAGCAGCCCACTTTGCTTGGCAAACCAATACGTTTTGACCGTCCACTCTGGCTCAGTTGAGGCCCATTCTAGATCGAACTGTCTCAAGATTTGAGGCACAAGCTTTCCCATTTCCATTATAGAGATATTTTTCCCAATGCATGTTCTGGCGCCAGCCCCAAACTATTGTTCGTTTTAGCACGGCCCGATAATAGGGGCGGAATGGTCAATGCAATGGGAGATTGTAGTACTTACGGTCAACAGATGCCGCTCCATCGCTTTCACCTTTGTCTCTTCGCCGAGCCAACGCTCTGGATTAAACTCATCGGCATCATCGCCGAAGATTTCTCGATTTCGGTGGATTACGGCCGCATTGACTCCAACAATAGCCCCGGCTTCCAAATGAACGCCACAAAGTTCAGCTCCGCCTTCAGGAACTATCCGCTCAAGCGGGTAGGATACGCCCGGGTGCATACGCATTGCCTCCTTGAGGCACAACTGCCTATTATTTTCTTTAGCAGCCGTCTTCGCTGTGGGTCGGTATGTTTTTCGCTTACAAGTATTCTAGCTCAAGGCTTTCGGCGTATGTGATGACCTTCGACAATTTACCAGCTGCATGGGCGTCATCAATCTCCTTCTGGAGTTTCCGGTAAGCCTCCTTGTTGCGTAAGACGTAGTAGAATACTGCGCGGAGGGAAATGCCGGTCGTGTCACTTCCGGCCAAGCTGGCAGAAGCGGTGAGCGTAGACAGACTATGGTTCTCGAGACTCAGACTTACAGGTTGCCCATAAGGTGATTAACCACGTCACGGTCGCTCATGGGGCTTCCACCGGGCTGTTGTTGTTGTTGTCGAAGGTAAGCCAAGAAGTCTGCCCGCTTTTGCCCGTCCGCAGACTTGGATTCTGCATCGTAGTCCTTCAAGGCGTCTATCACCATCTGTTCTTGTAAGTCAGCAAATTTGCTTTGCTGGTCCTGATTTCCCTCTGTGCGAGAAATACCTGGGTCACGATGTCCAGAGGGTCATTGAATCCAGGAATCAGTTTCTGCAAGGCCCTTCTCACCGTCAAGCTCCGCAAAAGACCTGCATGGAGCCATGGTACTTGGCCGATAATCGCGCCATAATGTAGCCCGAACTCGATACCGGAGATGACGTTGTTGACATCTTCGCGCTTCTCCATAAAGCCGAAGGTTTTACTGAAGGTTATGTTTCCGATGACGTCGAATGCGTACCATTGCACCCAGACACCCAGGTCGACAACCTGCCCTTCTAAATCCAGCATGGACCTTGTGAAGAGGTCGCTGCATGGGTCGACCAGGTACTCCAGCGTCCGGATGGACGTCATCGAGAATTTTTGTGACACCGGACGCTTAAGGGCCTTGTGAAGCTCCGGGTCCCTTTCGGAAAACAAGCTGTCGAGGTAGCGGTCTTCGTATGCCGCGGAGAAGAGAGTGTAGAATTGGGACTGCGCGGAGAGAACGTTCAGTGGGTGAAGACAGAAATTGTCTGGTCAAGGCTTCGGAAAAACGTACCTTGATGAATTTGCTGTTGATGCCGTAGATCTTGGACACGACTCCCGGATCGGATATGTCGACCACGTTTGGTGCTGTGCGTACGATCGCACCGTATTGCTCGTGAAGTTTGCGGTACACATCGTGGGCCCCTCCGGCCCAAACGAACCAGACGCGCCAGAAAGGCGTAAACTTGGCCAGCCACGGTCCTGGGACTCGCCGGATTCCGCTGCGGAATGCGGCGTGAACGGTGCTAAAAAGCTGCCGCACAACAGCTACAGCAAGGAGTGAAAGAGTAATAGACGGAATACTGACTTCCATGCTGGAAATGGGTGAATATTGGAAAAAGAGACCTGTTTGTAAATTTCCAGCGGAAGTAACGGATGCGGAGCGGGTATGAATAAATCCTGGCGGTTCCAGCCTTGAGATGGTGAGCCAGCTAAATGTTGTTTCTTTATATACACTTTGCATGATGGATGCGCGGCAGATGTTCCGAGACAGAATAGTCTCTCCGCGGGTCGGAGCAATCACCAACGTTCCTCCCCCCTGGCGACTATGCGGATGAACGGCTGCAAAATTTGAATTACAACTTCCCTATGCATGCCCCTTTATTCGAGGTCTCGGATGAGCTCGAAGGGCTGCGTCTTTATTCATGCGCCGTGGAGGGGCAAGCAAAAACGGGTTTATCTGGTGACTTGTAAGGGGGAATTGGAAAATCCCCATCAAAGCACCACAGCCCGTGGATCGCGAAATTATCTCTTAGCTCAAGGGAAGCTGCAGCAGTGAGTCCACCGCAGGCAGCATGTAAGTTCATGGGTAACTGATAGGCGTCTGGCAACTCCAGTGACATTCATATGCCGGCGGCTTCTCTCAAATTATATAAATCTACCCAGTCCAGCAACAAAAACCCATGTCATCAGCTGCAGGTTGAGACGCTAAATATGCAGGGCAGTTGGTGACCAATCATCTTGTAATCCATCTGCACTGAAGATGACCGAGACGCCCCCCACACTACTGATAGCCTGGCTGCAGCGCCTCTCAGCCCCCTGCACATATGAGGGTCTAAAATCTTAGTTAACATCGGAGATGGGCAAGCTGGACGACATCACGTAGTCAGCGGACGAGCATATACGAGCGTCCTTCCTCACACTATTCACGAAGTATAATGAGAACGAGGATGAAACATCTATTGATTTGTTACTAATTCAAAAAGGCAGGCCCCCATTAAACCTTAGCGATCCACGTGTGGGGAACAATGTTCAAACGGCCTGTTCAACTGCGGCGTTCATCAGCTTCACCTTATCTACAGACCTGGACGTTGGGACGTTCGTCTGTTCCACCGCCGCTGCAATCATCCTTGCGGTCTCGGCCGGCCTGCTCCACATGGGACAATGTCCCGACATCAAATCCTGCACGTGGATTTTCCGCCCGCTCTCCCTCTCAATAGACCTGATCATCGAGCGTTGTAGGTCCACCGGCACGCAAAGATCTTCGGTGCACACGATATAAGATGTTCCCACATAATTGTAGGCGGGGTATGACAGCTTGCCGCTAAAGCTGATTGTTGAGTGGTGGGGCATCTGCTTCGCGAGGGCCAGGCCCTCCTCAGCCGGCAAATCGGAGAAGGTGAACTTGGCACTAAGCTCATGTTCATGGCTCATATAGTCACCCTGCGCGCCCTCAGTACATTCTGTTGATGTCGATTATTCGCATCCAGTAACTAAGGTAACAGCTTTACATACCTCGACCTTGACGTAGCTCACATCTTTGTACTTCTCCATCAGGGGCGCCATGACATCGTTCAACGACCGACCGGGTTCTGGAGCGAGAGCTGTCAAGTACACCAATCTGGCGACACCTCCGGCTTGGCCTGTTTTCTCCCGTTCAGATTTAAGGAGACCCTCGACGCTCTGAGTTCCAGGTATCCCGCCGTAGGAATGCATGACGAGGACTATATCCTTTCCTTGCTCGAGTAACGCCTCGTTGGCCTTGCGGATGTGCTGAGCATCATCTTCCATGGTTGCGGCTGGTTGGCCTTCACGCTTTCCAGCGCTCAGGAGTGGCGTAATGGATGCTTCATACCCCGCGGTCATGACTGCGTCCCGAAGCGGGACGTAGAAGCGCTCAAGGGTGAATGAGCCAGGAATGATATGTACGTGAACGACCATGTTGATATGGTGGATGAAAGAAGACAAATAAAATGTAAGAGCGGCTTAGTCACTGTTTTCGGGGTGAGGCTAAGACGGAAGGATGAGTAAAGTGTGCTTTGGCGAGCTGCTGCACTGCATGGCCATTCCCACTTTATATCAAGGAAGCTCATTGCTCCGATCATCTCAGTCAACAGATAATGCTTTCAGCCGTTTTAAGAATGCGGCACAGTCAGTTGCGCGGCAATGAGCATAGCTTTGACCAAGGTCTGGACGAAGTCTTACGATAACGAGATTTCGAGGAAGGTCGCTCCCTGGCCCCTTTTACTATTAGCATTATCGCTTGCAGGGGATGTAAATGTAATTGGGTAGTCACGGTGGGAGGGAAGAGGCGTGGCGGAAGACACGGAAACATGGCTCGGACACGGCACCCATTCAAACTCCAACTATTCCCGAACGGGCGTGAAGACACGGCATGCCAATTGCCGCCAAACCTCCCCCACTGGTTTTCCGGAACGAATCAACCGGATGAACTATTGAACGAGTGTTTTACTCGTCCTAGCCAAGTGACGTAGACTTCCCTCCTAAATGCCACTACAGGACTACACTCAAACTCACCAAGAAGGTTCCACTGCAGCTTGGTCTTTTGGACACCGCGAGATGGCTATCCAGAGAGACCAAGGGGCCAGAAGTCGGTCGAAGTTCCTACTTGGACGCGTTGTGGAACAGAAGCGGGTCTGTAGAAGATTGCGGCACAGCGGGCCCGCTCTTCCGCCAGCTAGTCCCGAGCAAAGTGCCCCACTAAATGCCCCAATCAACCTAGCCATTTCTTGCAAATCTCCCGTGCGAGCTCCCACTCCAGTTGTCTTGCTCTTGTGCCCGAAATCCGGCTGTGCGAAGTGGTTCATGTTCAGAAGCGGGCGCCGCACTCTACGCTTAGCAGACCGCTCGTCCAAATATGGGCTAAGTTTGCGGCACAGCACCTGTCAAACCATCCAGCTGAGCTTTGTCTCGGAAAATACTGAGAAACGATGCTTGCTCCGCGATTGAGACGAGTTTCCACCATCCCTATGCATGTCTGCGGCGTAGTGGCGCTGACTTGCTTTTCCCCGTTCATGCCGGATCCTCTCATTCGTCAAGCTGCAAAGCGAACCGTAACTGTGCCGCCCTTCCTGTTAGCATCTTACCATCGCAGTTACCATCCTTTAACTTTTCTCGCCCTTGATGGAAAGGTAGCTGCTGGCAGTCCTATCCTTCACCACCGGCATGGCGAAGTATGGACTGAGCAGCGAGCACGGACGCGAAATTGTCGCAATTTTAGTCGTCTTTGCTACCGTCGCAACGATCTCTACAGCGTTCAGACTGTGGTCCAAGAACATCAAGCAGGTGGCGTACAAATCCGAGGATGCCTTCACAGTCTGCGCTCTGGTAGGTTGACTTGCACCATATATTGTGCCTACATGGCTACCCCCTAATTCATGAGCATGAGGTTTACTTATTCGCGTGCCCTGTTATTACTAGATAGTGATGTTCCCATTTCTCGGGCTCGAGATTGCTTGTACGGACGCCCACACCCGCTTGTTACTGTATTTTCTACGGAAAGAACCACAGCGACGAAAGAGGCGAGACATACTGATATGGTTCATTCCGCCTGCAGCGGTGACAGAAGGAGGCGTTGGATACCACGCGATCGAACAAGTGCCTGTCGAAGACCTTCAATACTCCTTCAAAGTCCGTTACTCTGAAGGCTTCCCTCTTCTTTTGTCTCTTTCTGCAATGAGGTGAATGCTTAAACTGATATTCACTCGCTTATACAGCTGCTTATACCATTGGAAGTATGTTATGGACCCCTGATGGCCCTCATCAAAACCTCCATCCTTCTCTTCTACCGCCGTATCTTCTTACCACACACCTCCTTCCGCATCATCATAGCCGTTCTAATCACTATGATCTGGCTTTGGGCAATCGCCACCATTCTCGCCGCCTTTCTCCTCTGTCATCCTTTCCCATACAACTGGGGCGTCGGAGAGGGCACGTGCGGTAACCGGGTCGCAAACTTCGTCGTCAACGGCGCCGTAAACATGTTGACAGACGCTAGCATGCTCGTACTGCCGCTACCATACATCTTCACGCTACAAATGAGTGTATGGAAGCGCTTAGGCGTTGCAACGTGGTTCTGTCTGGGAGTGTTGTAAGTCATTCCACTCCCGTATCCTCCCCTTCTGCCACTCCAGGACTCCCGCAAAAGCTTGTCGTTCAAGTCCAAAGTTTCCGGCAGAGAGTTGACGATGCCAATAGCGTCTCCGCCATATCCATCATCCGCATGCTCACGCTCATCCGCCTTGACCTTGACGACTACACCTATAACGTCCCCAGCGCACTCCTCTGGTCTCTGCTCGAGTGCCAGCTGGCCATCCTCGTCGCGAACATTCCCTTTATCCGTCCCGTCCTCGTACCCTGCTGCTCGCGCTTGGCCAGCACGGTCACTGGAGGCCGCTCGAATCGATCGGGTCTAAATGGCAGCGCGCAGGCACACAGTGGCGGTGCAGTAGACGAAGAGGGCCTTGCGTTCGGCGGGAGGATCGGGGTATGGGGGAGCTTGAGAAAAGGCGCGAGAGGGAGGGAACGAACGGGAGATGGGGATAGTGAGGAGAGCATGATGGAGCATGGGAGAAGAAATGAGGAGTTATTCGGGCTACGGGCGTTGGATTGCACCCGGTTGGGGAAAAGAGAGACTGGCGTAGTCGTTGTTGGGGACCGAGAGCTAGAGTTGAGGTCGGCTGATGCCGAAAGCGTGGGGAGCCAGGTCACGATTGCTCAGAGAGGCGCCGCGCCGGGGACAGGGTATTAGAGATAAAAAATTGGCTGGAGACAACAAATGCACAATCAAATGATATCACGGTTCCTTTCTATCTTTGGGTAATGGCCATGAACACATGCGTTTGGCGTGGAAGGGTGCGCAAATTCATCTGCATATAACGCACTGTGTGAGTTGGAGCAAGAGGCGCTTAATCTGTACTCATACGAAGGGCTTCGTTAGCAGTACATCTGATCCAGATAACTACACTTTCGTAAGGTGCGAGTGGATTGTGTTTCACGTGATTCTCGTGTTAACTGGAACCCCTTTCCTGGCAGGCTATATTCACTTCCAGCGCCATCATGGAGTCCAGCTCTAAATGCTGCGCCCCCCGCCACTTTTGTTTCATTGTGCCCAGGGTTGGTTGGGTTCAGATTTGAAATCATAGATAGAGGCAAACTCCAAAGATATGAAGAAATATTGTATTTGAATGATGGGGGCGCCCATAATATTATGTAAGCTTAGGCATAATTTTGTATTGTAATAAGATAAAGTCTTTTTGCCACTAAGCCGAAATCTAATGATAATGCAGCAGGTTAGACAGTGCGCTTGTGCCTGATATTACTGTCATTGAACCTCATATCAATGTAAGTCCAACAAGGAGCCACCCATACGAACGAAGGCATTCACTTGGGTGTTTACATCTGTGTATGTTCCTGCAATAAACCTCAATGCAGACCACAACCTTTCTCATGGAGTCTCGTGTTGGTGCGCGAGTCATAGTCTGCTCCAGGCCTCCTTCGGCAGACTATGATTTCAGTGCTCTGATTGGTACTGTTCCACGTCGGGGGATTGCGGCCGCGAAGGCGGGCATCATATTTCCAGATCGTTAACATGGCTTACATCATAGACGGTCTGCCTTGTGCATTGTGGCATGATTGATCTGAACTCCCCTTGCCAAATATGGCGAAGAATCGATCAATATTTACCAAAAGGGTTCAAAGAGTAGTTTGAACGCCAATCCAAATTTGATGGGCTTTTACTTACTGATAAAGAAAAGAACGAGCTGTGCGTTTATATCCTAGCGAAAAGCTTTACCAAAGCGGACAAACCGGCTATGCCGACCGTTTATTTCAGTGCTGTTAATATCCCCCGCAGGATCGGCGAGCTTGTCATGGCCCGCGTGTATTATGATCTCCGTTTTCGCTACCGCAAGGCCGGATCTTTGCGGGATCGCGAATGCGAGATACGCGAAGTAATTGCCAACTGGAAAGAATAAAGGTTGTAGATTAGGCACCCTGACTCTGCTGCACTATACAATATCAGACATCAAAGAATGAGATAACGCTGACACGCCACCACGCAGATACACCGCACGCACACCAAAACTGCTTGTAGATGGTGGCGAGTCAGCTGATTTGTGTCAGAGATGGAGGGCACCACCAACGATTTGCTGGTGAATAATAGACAGACTTGCTTCTGGTATGATACCGGACAGCTTTCAGGAGCTCAGCCCATGTAAGACTGAGAATGGTATGACTCTCAGGCAGGCCATTTCCTGAAGAGGACGGTGCGCCATAGAAAGTATTATTAATAAGCAAGCTCTGTTTAGCGTCAACTATTTGGGGAGCAAGCAACGTATCAAGATGGGAAAAGGCTCTCTTTTCCGGCCGGGCCAATCAGCTACGGAGGCCAACGCCTCTTTCTGCGACCTATGGCCACATACGCTTGGTAGTGTTGCGGCTCTACAACATGGAATCAACTCTGGGGAAGAGTGAATTGAAGCCCCCAGCCTTTCACCCTGTTGGTATTGAACTTTACTTGCCTATGAATTAGCTGCGGAATATTCTTTGCCATGCTTTGGTGCGATGCCCGCGGAGGCGACGGGCCTCGGGGCCGAAATTTTTGCGCCGGCTCTATGTCGCCGGTTGGACAATCTGGAACATACCATGTTCCAATCGGGCAGGTTTCCCCGCGTGGGAGGCCTAACCGTGCGGCTCTGCTGATCATACAGCGCCTTGGTCGCCACGGCCAATTGAATCGTCGATCGAACGAGTACGAGTCCTTGAAACGCCCGTCAGGGGAAGTGACGCAGCAGGAGGACTTCGGTGAAGGTGCCTAGAAAGTACATTTCTATGCCGCCATATGGGCTCTCTGGAAGGAAAATTCTTTTATGGAGGACGGTCGATCTGATCAGCAGGTGATCACTCTACTAGTGGTAACACTACATCTTCTTTTGTTCGTGTGAGGACTGAGTTGCCTCTTCCGAATTAGTAATGCTTTTCTGCGGTAGCGTTGGTGATAACATCCCTGAATTTTTCCCCCTTGTCCGCTCTTCGTTATTCGGGAATAGGGCCGTTACTATGACTTCCTTTCGAAACTCTACCACACGGGCCTTTCCGTAGGCGTTAGCACGCCTTTACACCTTGTTTGGTGGGCGAATCAGGGGTTCCACTTCTCTATCTGTGACAAGTATCGTATCCCTCCCTTTTCTGGTCTTCTTCATCTCCGCACTCGCTTAACGAGCGCCTCAATGCTTGTCCGGAATGCTTGTTAGGAAGCGATTTGCATTGCCCTATGACAAACGAAACAACCCTCGAAACAAGACTGTGTCAACCATCACGTCTGGAGATTAAGCGAGGCCCCCAACGGTTTTTCCGTCCATCAGGCCATCAGTCTGATACAATAGGAAGCGCTCAGGCCCTAGGCAGCCAGCTTCCAATATAAAACCAATGATTCGCGTTTTGAAGGCAGCAACATCCACAGCAATCGCAAACATTCACATAACCTACATTCACTTCAAACAAACTCTCCGCAATAATGCCTTCTTCGCGGCAGATTCTCTCGGCTTTCGCTGCCGTTGCCTTCACCTCCGTTGAGGCTGCCATGGGCCCTGCTTTCAGCACCGGCCCTGTCAGCTCTGGTTCCTGGATCCGTGAGGCTACCTCTACCCTCGTCCTGCCCAAGGCTCCCAGCGGCTCCTCTGGAGATGCCTCCCTCTGGGTTGGCATGGGTACTTCGAACGGCGACCTGATCCAGTCCATTGCCGACAACTGGAACTCCGACAGCTGGAGTATCTTCGGCTACACTCTCCTGAGCACCGGCGGTGAGTGTGCCTTGCGTACTTTCATCCGGTGGTCTGTGCTGACATACGCAGCCAACACTCAAATGCCCGTCCAGACCGATGAGACAGCCGCCGCTGCCGGCGACAAGATCACCATGCACTACAAGTTCGACGATGCTTCCGGCAACTACACCCAGATCGTCTCCATTAACGGCAAGGCTGTCGCCGAGCTCTCCACCAGCGATGGCCACGCTCAGGGCTGGGGCAGCGCTGTCGAGTGCGCCGAGGAGAACTGCGGCACCATGCCCGCTCACTGTAAGTTTTGCTTCAAAGGACCAGCTAAGAAAGCGGCACGCTGACAAATTATTCCAGCCTGGGAGGACACCAAGATCATCTTGGATTCTGCCGATCCCGACTACATCAACACCATGGCCAAGGGCGAGGGTGTTACTGGCGACATGAGCACCAGTGATGGCGGCAAGACCTGGACTGTCACCACCATCAACATCCCTGAGTTCACCTTCGGCAGCTCGTAAATTCTTTCATCCTTTTCTTGCCTTCCGCTGTAAATAAATAAAAGTTAAATGTAAATACCTGGCTTAATATTTGCGTATCGCGATTTAACAGTTTGCAGAACTTTTCGGCAATGTCCCAAAACTAATCCAGTGGCTTTGACTGAAAGGCCTGTGCGTTCATCAGAGCGCTGATCTGAGGTTGCGAGGGATGAACGCCGTCTGCATCAAGCAAATTTAAGGTTTAGCAGGGCAATAAGCTTTTAAACATCAATATAAACCAAGACTATCTCACAATCCTCTAAGCTTATGTACGGCCCGTCGCGATAAACCTAGGATGAAATGCAAAAATAATCTGACAAAGCCATCGAAACACAACAGAGCGCACAGACGCGGGGCGTACCTTTTGGCAACAGCAACAACCCAACACATCCCTACACAATCCCAACCCCAACGTTGTTGAACGATCAAGAGCCACAGGGGAAAAAAATATCTAGTCTGCTACCGCGTCTAAGATAAATATTGAGCAACAAAGACAATGGATGGCAAAGGGGCCAACATCAGCGGGCATCTCCATCTTTGGTTCCACAACACCCTCACTTAAACTCACCATCTTCCAATGGATGTTCCTTGTTCACTCATGACCAAGATGCGTTTCAACATCCCCTTCGTTCTCGCCGTTGCCGCTATTGCCAATGCAGCGGCCATCCCCGAGCCCAATGCCATAGCTGGCGAAATCACTGGCGATGTCAAGGTTGCCGTGAGCGTATACTTCTTCGCTGCCCATCGCCAGGACCGAAACTGACAACTCCCCCCGGACGGCAAGGCTGTCGAGCGCTTCGACTCCTCTGTCGATGCCGCTCTTCCCAAGCGCCAGATCCAGAGCCTCATGGCCAAAGTTGTCAGCGGCAAGTCTGGTGACGCCGGCCTCGCCATCGGCAACATCTTCAACGCCCTTATAGAGAAGCTCGTGCCGCTTAAGGACTGGAACCCGACCGGCGAGGCTTTCACCCAGAAAATGACCCTTACGATGTGACAAAACAACCTCAACCATAGCAGGTGGCCCGGTGTCGTATGATACAACAAGAGCTGAGCATCCGAGAACAGCGCCCTCTCGGATGTCGTCGACATGTAGCTCAAAATGGGCGCTCTGCACACCGACTACGACTGTATTTACATTGGCCGCAACAACAAATTTGATGCCCGGGGTGGTGGTGGCTATATCAAAGTAAGCACACTCGCTCCATCGTGCGATGTCTTGATCGGAAACTGACTAAAGTGTATCAAAGCTGTGCTACCGCGACAATGGCAATATCCGCAGCTACGACGGCAAGACTGGCGATCTCACCTGTCACTGAGTAGCGGAGATCAGCTGGTTCATTTATCAAGCGTTAATCATTCTCTTCCGATACTGTCATAACGTGCACCATTGTTTATGCGCGGATTTTTCGGGCACGACCGCGCAGTATCTAATGGTGAACCACATTACCAGTAGGTTCATGGAATGAATATGATTGATCCCTTCCGATCATTCATTCTCCTAGGAAAATTGTGGTGCATATTTTGGACTCAAGAGTGCTTCGTCCTTCGTGCGGACACCCTTGCCGCTACGAAACAATGAAGCGGCTCGGTCCGGAACGTCGATTACCCGAACAGGAAGTCTTCCAAGGAAAACAGCGGGGAGGGCGGAGAATTTTCTGGACAGGGATTAGCAAGCAAGAGGCGGTAGGGCTCACCACCAGTCAACTGATCTCGCGATCTTCGGTGATGGAGATGAAAGCAGCATAGCAGGCCCTGTTCTGCCAATGTGGCACAGCAAACCGCCCATCGGTGTTATCGGGCGAGGAAAAAAAAATGCAGTGCACTGACTCAACGAGCGGCGAAGGCGTCCAACAGTCGCCCTCTGAGGCTTTCGGCGCAGGTATTTATGGACCACCTGATCGCACATCTGCAGGACGCGCAGGTTACACAGAGGTCCCTTTTCGTCTTTGCCGACCATGCAGCTCCCAGTCTCCTTCCTCCTCGCCGGCTGGCTCACCTTCAGCCTCGGGGTCAGCCAGCGGGCGCAGCGCATCCTCGCCTCCGCCGCTCCGACCCCATCCGACTCCTCCGCCGCGGCGTCGTGCCCCGCCCTCGCCCCGCGCCCGCTGACGGTGCAAGAGCTCAGCACGGCGTTCCCGCCTCGCGCCGTCTACGACGCCTCGGCTGTCGAGTCTATCAAACGCAGCCTCACGCTCTACGCCTTCGCCATCGACGGGCGCGATTGGGAGGCGCTGGCGTCCATCTTCACCGATGACGCCACCGCCAACTACGGCGCGCCGATCGGCGAGCTGAGCGGACTGGACACGATCAAGGAGACGCTGCCGCCGTACCTGACCATCTACACGTCGACGCAGCACATCCTTGGCACGCAGCTGGTGGATGTCTGCGGCGAGGGGGCCGCTGTATCGATCACGTATTTCACAGCGGCGCACTTCCGCAATGATACGTCGAGCCCGACGGCGCCGGTGGACGACAGTCAGGTGTTGTATGCGTTTGGGCAATACCAGGATCGGTGGAGGAGGGAAGGTGGGGCCCAGGGACAATGGAAGATTGAGCATCGGAACTTGGTGTATATGGTGAGTTTGTCTTGCTCTTGGGTGGTTGGGCCGACTGGGTCACTGATGTGATGCATGTTAGGGGCCCTTTATCTCCGATATCTCCTGAGTATACACTGCTCTTTAACGGCCGGACACGACTTTTACCATGACCGCAGCTTGCATTAGCACAAGATTGAAGACTTACGAGTTATCCACTTTCATTATACCCTAGCTCAGAGTAACCAAATCAAATGCCATGATCAATGCCCACTCTTCACGCCTCGCTGGCCCTGCTCTTGCCCTCCGCCTCAACCTGCCCTACCAGCTCATCGATCATCAGCTGGCAGCACCCCAGATACTTTGTTGGATCGCACAACCCCTCCAGCTCCTCCCCCCTCAAATGCCTCGTCACCTCGGGCACCCTCTCCAAGCTCTCCTGCAGCGAGATCCCCTCCTCATGCGCCGCCACACACGCGCGATACACAATCTCGTGCGCCTCCTGCCTGCCCGTCCACCGCGCCAGCCCCATCATCACCGCCTCGGCGCAAATCAGGCCCCTCGTGCTCACCAGGTTCTGCATCATCGCGCCCTCGTGCACGACCAGCCCCGCCAGCGCAAACGCCGCCTGCGCCAGCGCCCCGACGCAGGCGACGAACGCCGTCGGCACGGCCGCCCACTCGAGATGCCACGGCCCGCTCGCGCGCTCGAAGTCGCTGACCATGCCGTCCAGCGCGAGCCCGGCCTGCGCGCGCAGGATCTTGCTCTGCGCCAGCATAACCTCGCTCGAGATGGGGTTGCGCTTCTGCGGCATGGTCGACGACGCGCCGCGGTGCGGCACGTACGGCTCCGCCACCTCGCCCAGCTCGTTGGACGACATGACGATCAGGTCGAGCGCCAGCTTGCCGAGCGTGCCGCCGACCAGCGCCAGGAAGTTGACGCAGTCGGCGACGCCGTCGCGCGCGACGTGCCAGGTGACGACCGGGTCGCGCAAGGCGAGGATGGCGGCGAGGCGCTTGCGCACCCGCAGGCCGGCCGCTGAGGGGCCGAGCGAGGCGAGCGTGCCGGCAGCGCCGCCGAACTGCGCGAGGAGGGTGGTTTGCTTGAGCGAGGGCAGCCGCGCCAGGTGCCGGTTGATGGAGGACAGCCAGACGGCGCATTTATAGCCGAAGGTGATGGGGAGGGCGTGCTGCAGGTGCGTGCGGCCGGCCATGGGGGTGTCGCGGTAGCGGGCGGCGAGGGAGGTGAGGGTGGCCTGGAGGGTGAGGAGGTGGCGCTCGACGATGGAGAGGCCCTGTTTGATTTGCAGGATGGAGGCCAGGTCCATGATGTCTTGGGTGGTGGCGCCCCAGTGGATGTAGCCCGCTGCGGGGTGGTGGTGGTGCTGTTAGCTTCGCCGGGTAGGAAGAGCGAGTGGAGCAGCATCGCGGGGACGCACAAGCCTCTTCGGGGACCCATTTGGACATTTGCTCGACAAGCGGCAGGACCGGGTAGCCAACGATTTCGGTGCGTGCGGCGAGCAGCTCCCAGTCGACCTTGGAGACGTCGCTGTGCTGGCGGATTGTGGCGGCCGCTTCAGCAGGAATCACGCCCTCAGCCGCCTCGGCCTGCGCAAGCGCGCATTCGGCTTCGATGAGGTTGGCAACGTAGGCGCGCTCGGAGAAGCATTGGCGGATCTCTTCGGTGCCGAAGATATTGCCAAACAGCTTGGAGTCGAAGACTGTGGTTGCCGACATGGTGGTTGCAAATGGATCCGTGCTGATTCGCGGGGGTTTCTGGCAAGATTCTTGCCCAGCAAGAGGCTAAGCTTTTATAGGTAGCCTGCACGATCTTGGGCATCCCCGTCGCGGCGAGCATATTGATGTAACGCCAGCCGATTCAACCTGAGTGGCCATGCTCGTCGTATTTCCTGATCAGGACGGCCCACACATGGGGTGCAGCACCGAGGCTCCGATACCGGAGCACTGCTTTATGTCATCAGCTACGCTGCCACTGGCCGGCCGTGCTACACTGCCCCACCCCGGTCGAGACGAGGTGCGTTCAACACCAGCGTAGACGTAACCTCGGCAGGGCCCGAGCAATCGCAGCGTAGAATCTGAGCTCGGGGCGGTGGGTACGGGCATAGGCGTGCGAGGTCGGTGTCAAAGTGTACTGCAGCGCCTCGTGTTTCCCCTTGCGGCAACTGAAAGCATTCATTCGGATGCGACACCATCCGCACTGCCACTGAATCACTTCTGGACCAATGCTTCGGCTTTCTCACTTCAGTTTTGGCCTCTTACCTCCAAGCAGGGCCATTTCTTATGCTTCTGCCTACGCTTGACTGCCTGCTTCGCGCCCCAAGCCGGTACCAGCTGTAAAGAGGGAAAGGAAGTACATCGTGCGATGTGGACACTGATTTGGCTGTGGGCGATGCAGAACGGACAAGAAAGCGCAGGAGACGAGAAGGTATCTATGTGCAGATTTGATACTGAATTTGATTGGTCTCAATTGTGCGTCCCGGCCGCCTCCCAGTCAGATCCGTTCTCCGTACACTACCCGCAGAGCGATGTCGGAGCGGGTGGTACGTTGTCCCAAATTCCCCACAACATGGTAGGAAAAAGCCCTTGGACATCGTTCCTTTGCTGATTTTCTATCATCCAATCAGATAATTTTGCGCCGTTGATAGACTCGAAAGTCAGCTCCTCACTCAAGTTAGCCTTCACTAGACCTCTTGTCCTTGACCAATGTGGAATTCGGATGGCTTGATTTACACGAGAAATAGCTTTCTCACATGACTTACATCATCATTCTAGAAGGACTCACATAAGCCTGACCACATCCATGCTGATGCTCTCCATGCCCATGGCCTCGCCGGCCATCAGTCCGTGGACATAACATTCCCCCACTAACTGGTACGTTCCACTGACACCTTTCTCCCGGAGAAGGAACGGTACATGGCATCCAGGAAAAACGCAAACAACATCCCCAGCCCGAGCGTGGTTAGGAAAGAGGCTGAAGTATTTCTTGTCCGTCGTTCCGAACCTCCTGTTGCGCATGGCATGCCGCACTGCCTTCTGCACATCCTGGAACGTCTTTGCAAGCTTCCGCTGCCCAACTTCCCCAGATTGCTTCTTCGTCTCTTTTTTGTTTTTCCTGCCTTTTAGATGTTGCTCAGGTGTACTAGGCGATATTTGAACATCTGGATGCTCAGTTGGAGGGTGCGGTAATCCCCAGTTTCCGAGATGAGCAACCGTCAATTTGCCTCTGTGCCCGTCCGGTAGTTCTTGCCTCTTGTCGTATTCTTGATCAGGCAGAGAATATTTGGCGCCCGTCGCAAAGTCGAGCAAGAGGCTGAAAATCATCGACCAGCTTTGCGGACATCGTTGCTTCCCCGACTCATCCTTTCCAGCCACCAACGTCTGCCAGAAAGCCTCGAAAATCTTGCAGCCGCTGATATATTTGCAAGGCTCCGTGCAAACGCATTTACCTCGACAGGCATATCTCTTCCACACGAGGTCCAAACAAACAAGCATATCGTTAGCTCGGTCCTCTGCCGGCGGGAGACCCAAATGCGGCTCCTCAAATGGCGCACTCAAATCCCCCACAACATCAACCACTTTCCCCTTCAGCACCAACTCCCGCCCACCTCCGTCAATTTTCAACTCCGGATCCCCCTTCCCCCCAGCCGCATAAAACGCCAGCGTACTCGTCGAATGCCCCAGCGCGTCCGTCACGCGCGCCCTCGCCCAATCCGGACACCACGACGGCAGCGCCTCCGCCTCGGGCTCGTGGTCGACGCAAATCAGCACATCGAAGACGGCGAACCTCGCGGCGCGCAGATCGCGGCCGGCCCCCTGCGCGTTGCTCTCCGCCCTCGCCGCCTCCTCCGCCGCCTCGCGCACGAACCCGACGCCCACGTCGCGGAACAGCTCGCCCGCGCCGCGCGCGTAGTCGACGCGGATGTCCAGCGCCGCGCCGCCGCACACGCCCAGCAGCCCGTACACCTTGTCGTGCGCGAAGTAGCACCGCGCGTACCGCGTGAAGACCAGCGCGTCGACGAGCCGCAGCGGGTGCTGCGCCTGCATGTACTGCTCGCGCTGGAAGCTCAGGTCGAGCGCCGTGCGGCAGCCGTCCGCGTCGCCTTGCGCCGCGCTGTGCAGCGGCGAGAGCAGCAGCCGGTGCAGGCCGCTGAGGATGAGCGTGTTGCAGGCGTTGGAGAACTCTTCGAAGGGCATGGTCGTGAGGCGGGAGGGCGAGGAGGAGTTCGTGGTGGTGGTGGTGGTGGTGGTGGTGGTGGTGGTGGCAGTATTGGCGGTGTTGGTGTTGCCGCACACCATCCACGGGTTGTCGGAGAGGATGGCTTCTTGGATGACCCAGAGGCGTTGGAACCAGGGGCGCGCGAAGAGGGCGCGTAGGTGGCGCCACAACGGCGAGGCAGCGGGCGGGAGGAGCAACTGTGGGAGGTCAGCCGCGGCGAGGGCTGTGCCGCTGTGGAATTGAAGGGTGATGCGGATTTGGCGGAGGAGGTCGAAGGCGAGGGCCATGTCGTCGGGATTGTTCGTGGCGGCAGGGTCGTTGCAGGGGCTGAGGGCGGTGCCTTCGCCGAGCCAGATGGCGGTGTTGAGGGCGCGGGAATATATTTTGGACATGAGAGGGATCTGCTGTTTCTTCTCCTCGGCGTTGGTTTGGTCGATGCAGATCTGATCAATCCACATGACGATGGCGTGGTCTGTTCTTCTGAAGTGGCGCAATGCCGTATCGAGTGATATGGTGATGGGAAGGGGCTGCCCGTCGCATTCGATCTTGGCGTCGAAGCCGCCGGTGCCCCACGTGTAACTCAGGGCGGTATAGATTACTGGCCGCTCCAAGTCCATGGGTAGGACGTGCTTGGTCTTCAACCCGAAGTATGGACCTTCCGTGTTGGGAACCATCAGGACCCTCTCGTACTGGAACTCGACGGTGCAATGCACGAGAGAAGTTTTGATCGGATCATTGTAATCTCCTGGGTGTATCTCGAGGACTCGAATCTCGTACTGGTCCACAATAGGTCTGTAAACGCTGCTTGGTTTATCGATGGCTGGCGTATTCTCGGCCATCACTGGCGTCTCTTTTCTCTTGGCTCTCTTCTCGGCAATCCACCTCGACAGTTGCTCGTGGAAGACAGCATTGCGAGGGTTGCGGTAAGGAGCAGCCTCTTCATTCAGCCCATCCGCTCTTGCAAGCTCAAACGATCCACTACCGTAATCGCCAAGGTGGTCAAAGGCGTCGCGTTCAAACTCGGGGTCTGGATAGCGGTCTAGGATGGTACCTGCCATTGTTTTGCTCTCAGTGGATCGGGCAGAGAACCGGTCCTTGGGCGATCGCAGTCTCCGTTGCTTGAGGGGTGAGGATGCAATTCAGGGTGTGTGATGGCAGCTGGGGAATGATTGAAGATAAAGCCCGTTGAATGTCTCAGCTCTGCCAGCTTGCAGTTATGGCTTGAATCCTTCAATGTTGGGGGCGGAAGCTCAGTCACGCGTCCAGACGGCCCCCACCAATCAAAAGAAGGAGGATCTGCGTCACGTCGACCAGTTGTGTTTTCCAGCCACACTCGGCACAGGTGCGTGACCGTGTATATCTAGATTTCAAGTCATAAAGCTTGAAGAGCCTGAATGGGATGGGTAAGCTCTACCGCCCAGCCGCAGAACCTCCGCACGCCGCACCAACCCGACGACACGCGTCGGTGCGCGAAAAGAGAGTTGAACAACTTAATTCACATGCTCCGCGTTATCTCTATACACAACTCGAAATATTCGCAGGCCTACGCCTTGCCTGGATACTTTTTAGTACTTAGTTGAACTTTCCAGCAATGCAGTCCGTCATCAGCTGCGTATCGACCCAGCTATTCCCGTTCTTCGTAGGCGTCAGATCCAGCTCGTACGTGCTGTCAAAAGACCCGGCCGACCAGCCAAGCCAGCCAAGGAATACATCAGTGTTGTAGCTGCCGCACAAGTTAGTCTGGCATTCATACTAAATCATTCGTCAAACTTACTTCATCCAGTCCAGCTCCGCACAGACATACTGACTGCAGTCTCCACCGTTTCCACCACCAGTCTCGGTCAAGACACTTTCCAGAGTGTCAGCGCGCCCAAACAACACTACGGCAGAATTTTAATTGTGGTCTGATACTCACGCTTTGCGTCCATGCGTCCTCAACCAGTTGGCCAACGGCTTCAGCCCATCATCGAGACCGTCTCTCACGCACTCTGGGGAGTTGCCGGCCCTGTCTTCGTCGAGGTACTGGTGCACGTCGAACACAAGCTTCGTTGTAGTTCCGTCCGTGTCGACGACGCTGGATAGGTAAGGGCCGGAAAGGGTATCGAAATCGCCGGCCGCGGAGAAGCTAAGAAAGAAGGCGGTTACTTCAGAAATTCGTCGAATGATTGTGATGTTGTGAGGGCCGGGCTTACTCCGTGCCTGCAAGAAGGATAGTCTGGGAGGTGGCGCCGACACTGCAGATGGTGTTGACGACCCACTGGAGAGTAGTAGCCCAGGTGGGGACATCAAGGTCGTGAGGCTGTTGCGGGCGTTTTCGCTCGGTCAGCTTGTCCAGTGTCCTAAAATACAGCATTTGGAGGGTTCAGAAGAATATGCTCACCTCGTTCATGATGCCGAAGATGACTCTGTCCTGGTCCTTGTACTTTGTTGCCCTGTGATCATACACACTAAGCATTCCGATCTGTTCGGCAGCATATTTCTTGCTTACAGTTGCCACCATGCGTTGGTGAGATGCTCGTTGGTAACCACGCCGTTAGACTGGCCGATAATGTTGCCATTCCAGCGCGCGTAGTTGTGCAGGTCAACGATGCACTTCGCTCCAGTAGCCAGACACGCCTGCACGAGTGCATCATACTTTGCGAAGTTCTCGGCATTGAAATCGACGCCGAGCTTGTTGTCGGCCAGGTACTGCCATGCAACTGGCAAACGGAAGACATTCAGGCCGAGGTCATTGACGAAGTGCTGCATTTGACCTGCGCCATCCGGCCCGTTGTACTGGGCCAATGGCGGGTAGAGCTTGCTCAGGTCGCAGCTGCCATCAGTCGTGCAGGTGAAGTCAAAGCCAGCTATTATTGGAGGAGTCAGAGAAAAGGAATGGGAGCCAGCTACTGGTAAGGGAAGAGCGTAATAGATATACGATAGGAGCTCCTACCCATCAGGGTAATAAGCACTTACCAATGTTCACACCAGCTGACAGATATTAGCAGGGATTCCATCAGATCAAGAGGGAAAGACTTACCTAGTTCGACCTTTGCCGAAACAATCGCGGCAAGAGAGAGCAGGATCGCAGCGTCTCCAGCCCTACCGACCATTTCCAACCACTATTGCAGTCTTCGAACACGTTTTGAGTGAGGTATACTGCCTTTAGAGCAGCCTCTCCGAGACTATTTAAACACATTCATTCTTATCTCTTTGTTCCTCGGCACGCAATTCAGTCCGGCATACGAGAAGCTCCGGTTCAGGACGATGGATTCGAGCATCAGACCAGGGAATCCACTTAGCGTGAGAATTGCCTCACGCTATATATCCCGGCCAATCATAGTCCGTCTCCGACAGTTGTTGGATCCCGGCCCCCATAATTCTGAACTCACTTCGATGCACGATCTCGAAGGCTTGGCTTCTTATTGATCACCAACACGAGGCCTTCAATCAGCCTCACCGGGCCTTGCCGTTTTCCGTGCCGGCAGAGGCGTATCCGGTGCAGGCCGCGGGGAATAACAGGAAAAAGCAAACAAGAGAAGCGTTTAACTCGTATTCAGATCCAGCCGTTGTTAGCTTGGCCGACTAGATGACAGAAGAGGAATGGAGAGAAAATGGATGAATGAATGCGTGCCATAGTGCTTCACTACTTCAGTGGAGAAACCCCATCCGTCGTGGTCGCAGGTAACCATCTACGTGCGATTATAAAGCGAATAGATTGCAAAAACTTGGGTACGTTCGCCATTACTATGTCTCGCTGTGATTTGAGCGCAGCTAGATATCGAGAGGATTTCCTGATTGCGCTGTGCCGTAATCTATAAATCCACCAGGTGTTTGTCGGGCATTCATGCTGTTTACTGGTTCTCATGACGCAGTTGCTCATCCGACGCCTCTTTGGTCCTTGCCGACTGCACAACCACCACCAGAAGCCTGTATTTAGGAAGATAAATGCGACGAAGCGCATCCGAAGCTGAAGGATCCATTTAGTCTCACATGTGCTCAGAAAAGCTCAATACTTCCGTCCACTTGCAGATTTGATTTCGAATGCTTGCTTCCTGCTCGGCTGTAGCAAAGACCAGCGGGTGATATATGGAGCGGGTGAAAGAATGAGAAAACACGCAACGGTCTGTTCTTTTCTTGAACATCTAAAGAAGGATTTAACCGAGAATCAATCAAGGCATCAGCCCTTACTGGTTTTCCTTTGGTCTACGCTGTTGCCTCACATCATTAACACACGTCGATCGTGGCTTCTTTGCCCAATACTGCTGCCTATCATCATGAAACCGGATTTGTGGCCACACCAATCCACCAGATGCTCACTCTGCACATCAGGCGTCTTTTGCTTTCCACGAAATCCGCAGATGTAGCTGCTTCTCACACTGTCCTCCCTGTCGCTAGCTCCGACTTGCCCACCATTGCAGATCTCTTCATCGAGTCCGAGCTCCAGCTCATAGTCAGTCACATCCTCTGGCAAAAGCTAGCCTGACGAGGATGCTCAGAAGTGCCAATAAGTATAGGTAGTTGAAGGTGTTTTCACGGATCCGAACACGGAGAACTTGAAAATCACCAGTCCTGGCCCTGAAAATCACTGATTATCTTGGCCTTGGCCGGAAGCACACCACACTCCCCGCGGTGAAGGAGAAATCAAGAGAAATGGAGCTCAGCCGCAGAGCACGCCGTCGAAAGTCAACACGTGAGTGTTTCAGGCTGTGGTTCAAGCAGGCAGCGAGATCTGGCATGAGACAGACAAGACTGATCATTTTAGTAAGTTGCTTCCAAGTCGGATTGTTAAGTGGAGCGTTTCCCATTATTCAATACAAGCAACGTATTTCTACGCCAAGAGCACGAGTCGTAGAAAATGCAGCGGAGCAAGGCTAATGAGGGAGTTCTTGAGATGCCAAAAGTGCTCGTGTACCGCTTGCAATTGGCGTCGAACCACAGGCGTACGCTTTGCGAAGTTGGGACTCGAGGATACCAGACATGTTGGTTTCGATCTTAGCATGTGGACCGTACCCTAAAATGCGCTTTAAGTATTCAGGCAGGAAGGCACGATTTGACCGGCGACACGGTCGAGGGTCTTTGAGAGCTGCACTTCCCCAGATGGGAAATAATGCATTAGATTCAGGCAGCCATGCCTCATTTTCCTGGAATATGCATTTCCCGGGTTTGAAAAATGGCTCATTGAGAGACATTATTTAACGTAAGTTAAGTGCTGAGGCATGGGCATTAGGCTCAACACCGATGAATCCGATGTGGACTCATGCGAGGCGGACAGGCTTATGGCTCGGTGATACCGACGCTGAAGGCTTCCGCCAATAGAACAGCATATTTGTATCTGCCGGTGGTGCGCGAGGAGTATCGCGAGCTGAAGACAGCATAGCCAGCCCCGCCGGCCATCTGCTAATGCATGCGCTGACAGCCGACAGTGGCCAGCAAGCTCCTTAAACCGGACACAGCAATAACCAAGAAGCAATACCCGAGCGGGCACCAATGCAGCGCCCAGCGTCCCCCTTAGTCAGAACAGGCAGCAATCACATGCACGTAAGCAGTGCAGCGATCATAGCCTATACCGTAAGGACATGCATGAAATATTTAGCCTTGTCGGTAGCCTTATTGCGCTGGCAGATATCACGGGCTCGCACTTCGCCAAATAAAATGCTGTTCAAAATCTGGGCGCCCTGAAGGGGTCCATTCCGTAGTCAAATAGATGGCGAGCGGTTTACGGTCGGCCAACTTCGCTCAACATTTGCCATCCATCCACGACACAGTGAGGTTCTAAATTGCCTCGGGAGCTCTGAAGAACAATGGTTGTCTGTCACATGGTTATTACTCCAAATCCACGCGTGAGCTTGGCAGGTTTCTAGCATCGAAAGCCATTCTCACTGTTGTACTAGACTACATCATGTGAGAGGTATTTCGTCAAATTTGGTGATGGATCATCGAGAGGCAAGTATCTTGAATACAACCCAGACCATGCGTAAGTTTTTGGCGACTTCTTGCTGCCCACTTGGCTGAAAAATCGCAGATATGAAGAGAATCGGAACGCCCCTT
The DNA here is from genome assembly GCA_022204955.1 of Macrophomina pseudophaseolina. Taxonomy (NCBI): domain Eukaryota; kingdom Fungi; phylum Ascomycota; class Dothideomycetes; order Botryosphaeriales; family Botryosphaeriaceae; genus Macrophomina; species Macrophomina pseudophaseolina. Next base: position 117,686 of record JAJJID010000078.1, read on the forward strand.
CGAATTATCGGCTCTTCATACCTTGTACGCCTGGAAAATGGCTTGAATATATCCATATCAAGCTCGAAAACGGTGTGCACGTCGGTATGTAGCTTTTACCTCGCCTCGACACTCAACTCTTAAATTCTATCTCAGATTTACGCGCGCCAACAATGTGGCATATTCTATCAGACAATGTACATGACGGGAGCACGGTCCTGAAAGATTGTCTTTGCATGTTGTTGGACCATTTTCCGAGGTGGAACCACTGGGGGAACGATGGCCGTGACGACGATGCTGGGACGAATTCTTTCGAGGAGATCGCTGACCTTACCTGGACGTGGAATAGGGAGGATGCAGCTGCTAGATTCATCACATGAGCGCCCTTCACAAGTGTCAAACCATGACTGTAAGGCATATCGGAAATAAATCACAGTAGGAGAGTGGGCTGAAAAGATGGCTATCAAAAAGTTTCCGTATTGCCCTGTGGTAAGCCTGCTCGTCACATGAGCTCTGCGATGCTCTCCTCAGCGCTGAAGAGACTACCCTCGTTTCACTGCAATCTAATCTTGCACTACCACATCGCCATGATCTGCCTTGATGATGTCCGCCGCCTTCTCGGCCAGCGCATACACCGAACTTTGACAATTTCCGCTTACATGATTGGGGAACACACTGGCGTCGACAACTCTCAGTCTGCCCACGCCATTCACCTTCAGCTTGCTATCCACCGTGTCGCCCATAGCACAGCTTCCGCATGAGTGGTACTCGCCGATGACCCAGTCGCGCACGGCCTGCTCAGCGGCGCGATCATCGTTCAGGTCGACGTCTGGGGCAGGCCGGTACCGCTTGCCGAGCAGAGGAGACAGCTGCTTGGAGGAGGCAATCCTGTCGGCGAGTTTGAGGCCAGTGCTGAGCACCGCCAGGTCGGCGGGATGGGAAATGTAGCCTGGGTTGATGCTGGGCTGGACGCTGTGATCTTCAGAGTGTGGATGGCAGGTCAATGCATGATCGTGGCTGGCAAAGGTGATTTGAATGACTTACCGGCGCTTGAAATATGGATGGAGCCGCGAGATACGGGATACTGCAGGCAGCAAACCCAGGTAAAGCCGGGCTTGGCTGGATTGCCAGGGGGCCAGAGATTTGCTTGGTTGGCGACGGCCGAGTCGTCAAAATTTGCGGAGATGGGAAGCATGATATATTGAAGGTTGGCGGATCTGTCGTCTTCAAGATGCTGGATAACGAGATCGAGTTGACGCTGTTGGAATGCTAATAGCCAAGGTTAGCGCCCCATCTACGAGCAGAGACAAGCGTGGCTTACGGGTGGATGTCTGCTGAGTCTCCCTGATACTGGCGATCGTCCTCTCCATCTGTTCTGTCGTTGCCATTTGCTTGTAGCTTTGCCAGATATCAGTGTTTCGAATTCAGCACGTCGGTGTCGAGCAGAACTCACCTGACAAATCCTTGCCCGCTTACCACTGCGGCTAACGGACCCTCTTTCGCGTCGACGTACGCCTTCTGCGCTGCGGCCATTGCCTCCGGATGATACAAGCTATCACCACTCACCTGTCCAGGCGCCAACTCATAGCCCACACCTGCAACAACGTGATCCTGGAAATTCTCACCCACGCTCTTCAACTCCACCTTACACTCCACGCCCGCCCTCCTCAACACTTCCGGATCCCCAATGCCACTCAGCTCCAGCACTGCCGGGCTATGTATCGCCCCAGCACACAGCAAGACCTCCCTTCCAGCCTTAACCACAAACTTCTCTCCCGCATGCACAAATCCCACCCCCACCGCCTCCTTCCCACTCGGCCCATCCTCAAGCAAGATCTTCTCCACCGCCGCCTTGCACAGCACACGCAAATTTGGCCGCCCCACCACCCCACCCCTCTCAAAATACCCCCGCGCCGCATAACTCCTCTTCCCCTTCAAATCCTCGCCCTCCTCCGCATACACCGACCCCAGTCCGTTATAAAACCCGTAGTGATCCCCGCTCCACGCATCCCGCGGCTTCTCCCGCACACCAAACGTCTCGTCGGCGGCGGCGATCCACGCGTCCTCGAGCGGCAGGCGCGCGGCGT